>VZTV01052410.1:0-20593 GCA_013400875.1 Anhinga rufa
AAAGACATCTTACTTCCTTAAAAAGAGGTAACTGGGCTAATAATCTTTTTAAATTCCTTATTATATACTTGTTTTGCAGCAATTTGAAACATGCAAGGGCAATTGTTAAAATTGTAACTCAATACAGATTCATTGAGACTCCAACAAGGACAGGCTTAGAATCACACCCCTAATACACCATTTTATTTAAAATACTTCAGAACTTCTGTGATGTAGCAGACGTCTCATATTCAAAAGAGCAACACGCCTTCACCAGCGTACTGTGATTTGTCCCCTGGTCTCTCAATGCGGTATTAGCAGCTTAAGAGCCTTTGGGAGAGCCAAACACGCTTACTGGGGGCAAGTCCTTCCAAGGAAACCTTTTTCAGCATTCAGAGAGCTTTCAGAAAAGCACTGGTACAGGAGCCAGAAGTGTGATATCTCACGGCTTCTCTAAGTCAGCCTTTGACACGATAGTATAGAGTGTGGAACTATTTTCATAGAAGCTAAATTACTGCAAAACATTAAAAATGTGCCAGGTTTTTTTTTAAAAAAAAAAAAAGAAAGTTCATTTATCTTAAGTTTCTGGTCCCTCTGAAGTGACATGGAAAAACACCACAGGAAAGTTTAATCCCTGGCTTGTGGCTGGGGTTCCCTGAACCCTCTTCCTTCCTGCTGCTCACAGGGACTCAGTGAGGGGCTGCCCCTTTAGCTTCCTGCTTAAAAACAAAATACAAGAGAAATCCTCTGGACAAATAGCTGCACAAATATAGTACAAAGCTAGTTTAAGATAGTACATCTCCTCTGTCTTTTGCATTAATTTTATTATCCAACTGCATAGGTCAGAAAAAAAGCTGCCGCACACTCCAGCCCAGCCCCAGAGGGACTGTCCCTGAAGCATCTACCCAGAGACAGATAACCTGCAGGCAGCTCTAATGCACATACTCAGCCTCCTTGCATATCCAAAAGCATCACGCTTTGCTGGATGAGGGCTAGGTGGACAGAGCAGCCGTGCACTACACAGCTGGTCAGAAGTGCGACCTTTTGCTCAGAAGGAAATGATAAAGTGTCTAAACTATTCTAAATAGTTTTTTGAGGTTGAAGTTTAGAAACTTTGCTGGCCAAGTGAAATTTGTGACACCAACTGCACTGCTTCCTGGCGTGCAGCTGCATGGCAAGAACCAGACCAAGGGCAAATGTAATATCAGAGTTAACAGACACTTGGAGGTAGAATGGAAATAATTTTTCAGCCTTCACCAGCTAGGGATTTAGTTTCCATTAGAAAGGGAAATCCAAATCCATCAGTAGTGACAGAGCTGACTAAAAAGCATATAATTGTGCAACGCAAGGTGAGTTACTTGCCAATAACGTATTAAATCAATGACTGAGTCACAAATCAATACAACTAACTCAGTTGTTCTTACTCATACATAAACATTCCATATGATTTAAAATCCAGCACTAGATTTACCTTGTCAGGGCAGTTTGGGAGCAGACAAGGTCCGGATAGTGCTCATGCTCTCAGAGCTCCACCGGCAAATCTGGAAAACAAAGTGTTAGGTGATGTATGCCAAGCCATCAGGCTATTCCCACATAAGAAATATTGCATTTTACCATCCACAGCTGGTTATCTAGAGGTCTTTATATGCCCTAGTATGACAGATTTAATTTTCCTCACTTTCTTTATCAGGCAAATTGCAATCATCTTAGAAACTGAAGATCATTTTGCTTTGTCCAGCTGCGGAGCTTAAAAAAAAAATGATCAAGGACCAAAAGTTGGTCCACATTTTGCCACAATTGCAGAATTTTTTCAGGAACATGCTTAACCTGTCAGCAGACCTAACAAAGTGAAGGCACTCATACGCTCACCCAATTCAGCAAGGTACATATCCATGTTTATGTTCAGACTGAAAACATCTTCAGCACACTAATTAAAATATTAAGATGGCTGAACAATCAAAATGAGATGGCAAATCCCTGCAAAACACTGATTTTAGATATCGATTCAAATATTTAAACTACATTTGCATCAAGCTTTAGCTAGCAAAACAAACAAACAAACAAAAATCTATTATGCATAACACTCAGGTGATTGCACATTCAAATAAGGATAGTATATATGTTTAAACACATGAAGCCAAACTACGCTCATAGAGTTTCAGATTCCTTTTGGGAATAAAGTTTTTAAAGCATTTTGATGACACAAAGGTTGGGTTTACTTTTCATTGAGTCTTTTAACATTCTCATTACACCATCCGCTCCTTTTGTCCTCCAAAGCCTTTATATCACATTTACTAGATACAAGCCTGAAACGTTGAAGCCAGAGTTATTGAAGATCTGACAAAACTCTTTCATCTCCAGGGGGCTCTATGCAGGGTGGAAGTAAGAGGCCCAAAATAGCTCTCCAGCCTTTTGCCCACCCTGTTCACTGGAGCTTCAGCTCTTCAGCCTCCTCTGTGCTCCAGTTTTTAATTCCTTAGCCATGTGTTGTAGCTTAATGAAGAGACCATCTCACAGGTAAATCAATGACCTTACTGCATGTGACATTTCTTATGTTCCAGCACAGTAAAAAGCTGAGTATCATAATCTGGCCCCTAGGGCCCTTCTCCCTAAACTAAGTACAGTATAGATGTAAACTGCCTATGCATGGATAGACAGCTTTCATACCAAAAATAAAAATATAAACCCACTCTAAAAGAAATTATGTGTGAACCACTGTGTGAATCCCTTTAAAAACAATACTCACTTATATGTAACTCTAGACAGAGTACAGCAAGAGTTACCACATATAAGACATGACTTATAGACATCCACAAAGACTGGAAAAATACAAAACAAATTCTTCTGACAAATCAGGAAAAACATAGTGCAAGTGCAAGCTATATAAAAAGAGGGCTGAAATATCCCGTAAGTCTGCTTCAGATTATTCCACAGTATCAAATACCTAACTCTATTGTCAAGCAGGCAATTAGCAACTAGATCTCTACAAAAAGTGATCAAGGAAAAGTAACACAGCCCAAGAAAATATACCAAGGCCAATTCAAACTAGTGTGGACTTCAAGACATAGGTCTGCAACAACTGATGTTATACTGTAGAGAAATACATTAGAATATATAGAAAATTATTCACCAGCGAAATGACATACCATCTTTTGGAGATTAATTGAGTCAGTGTTCTGTTACACTAACTCAGATGAACCTTGATTGCACCCCCTGGCTCACTGGCTCATGTAACCCAAAACTTCCAGGTGGATTCATCAGTATGTGCAGACCAGCAGCAAATTTTATTTGCTATCTATAAGCTAGGTGGAAGATGTTTCTGAAGTCTCTATTCCTCTGAAAGGAGGAAATTAATTTGAATTTATACTTGAGAAGAGCAAAAAGTATTGGAGGAGGGAGGGAGGACTGGATATGATTGGAGCAGTCTGTGATGCCCATCCTATAATCTCTTATTTTGAATGCCCTATGGACCTACTACAAATGGAGCTGAAACATCACAAACTCTTAAATTAGAGCTTTAGGCAGAGGCCTAAAGCCATCCAGCCAGAGTCTGTCTGTATTGAAATATTTTTTACTTAGGTCTGTCACATCTGTAATGTTAAAATAGAATTGTTTAAATCATTTACAACATGCTAAGTGTGTGAAGTGCGTGATCAAGGCACTGTTTCCAGAAAAGGAATATAGCTGTCACTTACTGAAAAATCAAAATATTTTATTTTGAAAGGTAACATTTCTGCATATGCAAATTCAGCTATTATTTGAGCCAAATTAATTCTTATATTTTACAGTTACAGTTAACACACAAGAAAGACCAGCTTTAGCAACCAAATGGTAATTGCAGGGAGCCCTAGGCTGAACCAGCTTCCATGGACTTCTGCTAGCATCAGGACACCTATAGTCCCCCTTCTAAAACAGAAAACTGGAATGCTTCTAAGGTATTAACAGAGGCCAGCACGTCCACTGGATTTGTGAATGGAAATTACATGGCCTCAGAAAGACCAGCATTATGTTCCCCAGCAATTCCAGATATGAATAAGAAAGTAACAGCAAGTATAAAGCATTTGTGACATTATCGCTCAAAGACCATGAGATGACACTGCACGTTTGATACACACATGAAGACAGGGACAGCTACGTACATTTCAGTCATTCCTGGCTCTCCTTAGATTGCCAAGATAGAAACGTGACACCTTGCTGCTACTCCAGTTTTTGCTGAGTAAAATGTACCAAAGTGAGGGCAGCCTGCCCCATTGCTGGGCCATCCTCGTGGGGAAAAATTTGCAGTCTGAACCCCTTATTTCAACTTTTGCAAGTTGCCTTTTGCCTCCTGCCCATGCATGGCTGGTTATTCTCATCTATAACCTCCCTGCAAGCATGCAGGGCTGCTGCTAGGTGCCCCCAAAGCTGTCCCTGCCCCAGGCTGAAGAAGCCCTGGTCCCTCAGCCTCGCCCCACAGAGCAGGGGCTCCCACCCTGACCACCCCTGGGCCTTTGCTGAACTCGCATCAGTTTATCAATGTCTGCCTTGCACTGGGGATGGGGGTTGTCCAAAGCTGGTTGCAGTAGTCCAGATACGGTCTAACAGTGATGAGTAAAGGGGGATAATCACTCCCCTTGATCTGTGGTTCATGCAGCTTGACTTGTAAGTTATGTGACCACAAGCAGAGTTCTTGTTCTTCCTGTTTCCCAGGCTGCGTGCATTTGTATACATTTCATGCAGGTGACTTTTGCCCTGTTTTATCATTCCTTAAGTTTCTCTTGTACCTGTTACGCTGCATCCTCACCTACAGTATATCCTTACTTCCTACATTGTTCCTTTCTTAAGCTCGGCTCGCCAGTTGGCCAGCCTGTTCGCAAAGGTGCTTTTGCTCCATTTGGCCAGGTAGATTCTCCTCTCCCCAGCAATCCTTGATCTTCAAAGAGGCACTGTAGTTGTAAAAGCTAGCTTTCTCTCTATGACACCAGCTGTAGCTGGATGCCTAGACAGACAGGTCAATCTATTTTCCATCATGCCTGGCGCAGCACAGATTGCTTCCCTCCTCCTGCAGCCCCTCAGCCAACACACCCCTCCTGCAGGCAGGCCACCACATCGACATCCCCTGCCCCAGCCCAACCTCCAGGGCTTTGCTGAAAGCCCACACTGTGCCAGGGGAGCCGCTGGAGCAGAGATCTTGCCCTGCAGAGCAACAGTGCTCAACAGCAGACCTGCACCATCTTCAGCAGAGTTTGGCCAATCTCCAATAACATCAAGTGGTGAAGAGAGAAAGAATGTGCATACTTAAAATCCAGCCAGAACTGGGACACTTTCTCTTCTACTTCTCCCTAGCTTTTGCCTCGCTGAGCTGAGGGCTTTGGCCTTTATTCCTAATGTTAATGAATGGGAGAAACATAAACACCCATAAAGCTAAGCTACACCAAGAAGGACATATCTAATAGACTTATTTTTGAATGACATCAAGAAGTACACAATTTCCTTAATGCAGATTCTTCCTCCAAAAATTGCTGATATCGGTCCCCTGGTAGAAACAGCCCCTGGAATCAATGGGGCCCATCCTGATCCAACACAGCAATCCCTAAGTATCATTTTACTCATAGGAATGCTAAAAAATAAATAAGGTCACACCCCTTTATACAGTTGCCTCTTCAAGAAACAGCCACTATACAGTTTTTATTCTGCATCTAGCCATAACAGGCCTCTACCCTTTTCTAGCTTTTCAGTCTAATAATAACTGATAAAAAAGGGAAGCCCAAACAACTTGCAGAAGTCTCAGAATGGCACCATGAACAGAGAGGCACAGGCAGGGCACAGGCACACAGCAGTTGCATTCACCATAGCCACTGAGAGTAATTAGTGCACAAGATTATTCAACAGTATCAAGCAAAAAACAGACTTCTTATAAAGTCAAATTTTTCACTCCCAGTGGCGACAGTCAGTGCTGTTGAGAAAGTTGTAACAGCCCCCAAGAAATGGCAAATATATAAATGCACTTCTAATCACTGCAAAATGCTGACACTTGTTTCTACCCCAAATCCTATTGAAAGGCCTGTTTCATATACTGAATCTAACAGTCACTCTCTCATATACATATTTTAGACACACAGTTATTCTATATCAATGCTAATATAATGACTGTCAGCTATCAAAAGGTTTTTTAGAAAAAGCTTCCTGCAACTTATTTCAAATTGAACTTGAATAAGCACTTTTCTGTAGAAAAGTGCTCTACTGAAACTTTAAAAGCAACTGTGAATTCAATTTCTATTATAACAAACCTAATGTTCCCTGCTCCCTGACTTTGCCCAGCTTACTTGTAGGCATTTTGGTTTTTCTTTCTCCTGCACCTTCCACAAGCCCTGCCAAAGACCATTCAAAATATCAGCATTGGGCAGAACTCATGACAGAAAAACTGTTCGCATTATGGAGTTGTCAATGCAAACAAAAACAAGTTGCGTCCTTACTCCAGAGGAGTTTATTTTCCAGGTAAATCCTTCAGTTGATAAATCTTGTTGGAGAATATCACCATGATGCAAAGTAGAAGCTCTTTCTGAGGTGCCCTCTGTGTCCCAGGAAGGTGGAAAGCCAGGCTGGGGGCCAGGAAGCATAATCACAGGGACTTACATGCTTGAATTTCTCCTTGAGTTTTCCTGCTTGAGAACACCAAGGTAAAACTGAGTTTGTATGGCTTTGATATGAAATCAGAACCTAGAAGTTGTCAAAGCCAGAACTGAATTAATCAAAATTATTTGTGAATCAGAGAACTTTGCTTTATGTGGCTTAAGATGAGAGACTATGAGAGACGGGGGCCTTCTGCAGTACAGGAGCAGAATATTAAAAGGCCTTTGAAGAGTCCTGCCAGCACGTCAAGAGAGGTGATCCTTCCCCCCTACTCAGCACTGTTGAGGCCACAGCTGGAGTGCTGGGTCCAGTTCTGGGCTACCCAATACATGAGAAACATGAACATAGAATCACAGAATCATAGAATGCCCTGAGTTGGAAGGGACCCACAAGGATCATCAAGTCCAACTCCTGTCCCTGCACAGGACAACCCCAAATTCACACCAGATCTCTAAGGGTGTTGTCCAAGTGCTTCTTGAATAGCGTCAGGCTTGGTGCCGTGACTGCCTCCCTGGGGAGCCTGTTCCAGTGCTCCACCACCCTCTGGGGGAAGAACCTTTTCCTAATATCCAACTTAAACCTCCCCTGGCACATTCTCCTGCCATTCCCTCAGGTCCTAATAATGGAGAGAGTCCAGCAAAGGGCCACAGAGATGATGAAGGGACGGGAGCATCTCTCCAATGAGAAAAGGCTGAGAAAGCTGGGACTGTTCAGCCTGGAAAAGAGAATGTGGACAAATACCTGAAAAGAGGCTGCAAATTGGATAGAGCCAGGCCCTTCTCAGTGGTGCCTGGTGACAGAACAAGAAGCAGTGGGTATAAACTGAAACACAGGTGGCTCCATCTGAAGATGAGGAAACACTGCTTTGCTGTGAAGGTGACTAAACACTGGCACACGTTGCCTGGAGAGGTTGTGGAGTCTCCATCCTTGAAGATATTCACAAGCTGTCTGGACGTGGTCCTGAGCAACTGGCTCTAGGAGGCCCTGCTTGAGCAAGGAGTTGGACCAGACGACCTCCAGAGGTACCTTCTAACCTCTACCATTCTGTGATTCTGTACTTATATGTTGTTATCATTTAAAATCCTAACCCAGCAGGCACATGGTGGGGAGTGATGACAAAAAAAATAGAAAAGACTACACACTTTGCACTGTATACAGAGGAAGAGCAGGCTCAGTGCTTGCAAGTGTTTTTTTTCCATTTTGTTTTACACCTTGCTTTATTTAAAACAACAGAATTAATACTAAACTCTTCTATCTCACGGTCTGCATGAGCTCTACATTCTTACCCTACCTCCTCCCTTTAAAAAGAGGAAAAAAAAGCATTGACTTTCACCCCTCCAGCAAGATATTGTAACTCATTTCTCCTGTGCTGTGCAGTAATAGTAGCTACCAACAGCCACAGAAAACCTTTACAAAGTCTCAGAGTGAACTCCCAGGTATTTGTTATGACAATGACATTTTGAAAAGTGTAAAAAAGTAGTCAGAATGAATTGTCTCCCATAAACTAAAAGTATTATTTAATTCTGTTCTTAAACCCTCAGTTCTGGCCGCTCTCCAAGAGCGGAACACAAGCTAGGAGTTTGTAAGAGTGGGAACGAATCTGAATAATCATGGATGAATGTCACATATGTCCAAACAAATCCATTTACCACTTAATAAATGAGAGGCTAATAACTGATTCTTCCTAGAAAGTGAAATTTGTTATTTCCAGAAATCACATGAGATTTTTCCCTAGTCATAAATTCATATTTACACCTGATTCCACTGACACACACTTATATAATCAAAGGAAAATATCGATCCATTTTATTAGGTATGAAAAGCATTTAATTTTATGCTGGATGCAAGGGGAAATGTAAACATTTTGAAACAGTAGGGGGTTTAATATTTATTCTGAATAAAAAAAATAGTAGCAAGATGTGAATACATGTTTAAATCAAATTAACAGTATGCTATCCTACTAATCTGGAAATAAATTTCACTCCCATCAAATATTATCGCTCATCCAAAGCACATTCATTACATAGTGTTTTCCTTGTACCTTTTTCCTTCATGAGCCCACTGTTTTCCTATTTTAAGTCAAATTGGGTTTTGTGTGGCCTTAAGAAACAAAAGAATAAAAAAACAAGAACAAAGAAAACCAAGAACAACACTAAAACCTACAAACTGTTTAGTGATATACCTGAAAGCTTTTAACTGAAGGACTGACAGATCAGTGTCATTTTCTAGCCGCTAACAATTTTTTAAATTATTATTATGATTATTCACAAAGGATTTAACAAGGCTGATACTTGGTGAAAAAAAAAAGACTGCAAGTGTTAATGTATTTTAAAAAGGATGCCAGAAAAAGAAAAGCAATAAAATATTCTGATTTTTAAATTCATACACCCAAGTTTGTATTTGTAGCTGCAAAGAATAGTGTACCAATACAAATCAACTTTACCTATTTCAGCTAGGAACT
Organism: Anhinga rufa; assembly: GCA_013400875.1. NCBI lineage: Eukaryota > Metazoa > Chordata > Aves > Suliformes > Anhingidae > Anhinga > Anhinga rufa. Next base: position 9,053 of record VZTV01052410.1, read on the forward strand.
TGTAGGCTGTCAAAGAAAGGCTGTCAAATCAAGTAAGAAAATCACACACATATCTGAAAATTCAGACTACAGATAACAGCTAAGAAAACTTGATCTTACAGAAACCTGAATTCCTAAAGCATTTTCCCAATTTACTAGAAAAGGAAGTTTTTCCAACACATTCAATATTAAAACAAAAAAAAAAATCAAAGCAAAAATGCCGGTTTGTGTCAATAGATTTTAGAACCACGCAAGATACAGACACTAATTGAATCTCGGCATGCTACAATGAAAGAAAACAAGCTCAATCTGAAGGCAATAAAAAAAGTCAGAGTTACGAGCTAGATTTTCAACTCATTTGTGCCAACTGAGATCTCAGTCATTTACTTGTGCAACCACTGTGTACAGGTGTTGCTTTACTGCCATGGTGCCATATAAGGGTAACAAACACCTCTACTTGGAACTCTTAATTATAGATGACAAACTATAAATCACTAGCTTGTTGCAGCATCAGAAGCCTCAAGATGAGATCCATCATGTCTATATCCCAAGAAATACACTAAAACCTCTGTTTTGTTTAGCAGAAGGCACAGATTTATTACATTTATTTATAAACATGATACTATTGTAAGAAACAATTAGGGCCCTGCTTGTCTTGAATATTGCTTTTGTCCATTCTTCTGGCATTGTCTATATCATTTTGCACTGATATCATTTAATACCCATACTATGCAAGCATAAAACAACCACCTATGGTGCAAGGCAGTGAAGAAGCAAGTGCTGTATCTCAATACAGAGCGAATCCCATGGGATATTTGCTCCTGTGAAGAACAATCCTATTCATGAACTTCCATGAACTAAAAAAATTTCACAATATAATCCAGGCACATAAGATTATTAAATGTTCACTGAAAAGCATCAACTACTTACATATACGTGTGCATGTGTATGTCTGTCTGTGTATATGAACAAATGTATTTTGTCCAAATCACTAGTTATGTAATCTAGGCAGAAGTGGTTCACCAGATGTCCACTCTTAAATGTTACAAAAAAAATGTTACAAACAAGCCTGAAAAACATTTGGAAATTTAACAGCCTCAAATGAACAGTGACAATCATGCTTCACTGATCATAAGAGGACAATCAGAATTTGACGCGGGGAAAGAAAATTGGCAAGTGAAATCAGTTTAAATTCTGGGGTACTGAATAAGGGTTTCCCACAATTATTATATTTCACTATTCTCTAGGTTCACCCATGTTGCTTTACAATATGCTGTATAGGTCAGGAATGCAGGCAAGAACTTTTCAACGGAAGGAAAAATTGGCTGGGCTGTGGAGACACTGCCAGGAAGAACAGCAGGTGAACCTACCAGTCATTTGTGTATCATAAGGTACTATATCCACAGAAAGACTAAATTGCTCTTCGGAAACAAACTTCCTTGATCACCAACATGAAGCTATACGCTGTTACTGATGATTCAAACATAGAACTTTATAGTCCAGCCAAGCAGAAAAAGCCCAAATTCTAGACTAAGGCTATGCATACTAATAAGGCGATGAAAAATGCTTCGTTTTTTCATATGAGAAAGGCTTTTAATACAAAGAGTATTTGGGGGCGGTTTGTATCTCCTTTTTCAGAAGGTTTTAATTGCCAATTATGTGCACTGTTGTTCCCAATAGCACAGAGTTGTGGGTTCATGATAGGCCGTAAGACCTGCAAACAAGTATGGATGTATTCTGTCATGTTAGCATTTTGACAAAAAAAAATCCTGCTACTTAACACACACACACAAAAAAAATCCCCACAAGTATTACGTATAGGAACAAAGCTGTCAGAGCACTAGACTACTGAGAAAAGCAACCAACGATAACACAACAGCTGCTTAAAAAGCAACCAACCAAAACCTTTCCAGTCTGTAACCTGATGCATATTCTCACAAGAAACTCAATATTGCTATTGGTAGTAGAGGATCTTCACTGAAAAGGATCAACAAGATTATGCAATTTGGGAAATTAATCCTCTGTAAGGTTCCAGGAAGGGGTTATGGTTTCTCATACTTTTTGTGAAGAATTAAACTCCTGATTTAGGTAAATTTATAATCACACACTGATTAAATTGTAAGGTGTAAATTAAGCCTTACTGCCATAGATCAGATATGTCCAATACAAGGCTCAGGTCACTGCTGTCTTAAATCCAAGGCTGATGAAAAAAACAAAACCAATTACAATAGTAGTGGCACTCTCCTTCCCTCCCCATCACTCAGAGAACTAGAATCTATTGGGTAGCTCAAAGGATAAATATTCACAGTGCTGCTGTAGCTACATCCAGCTGCAACAGACTTGCATTACCAGTTATGGCTTGCCCCATCCTGTATGAGGGCAGCAGCAGACCCACTTCCTTCATTACAGGCACACTCTGCCAGTTTTAAGATTAGTGCTACAGAAGACACAAACACATTTGTGTTATCTCTGCAGTAAGGCAAAGAAGACTTGAATGGATACAAGGCCTATGCAATCTGCAAAAGTCATCAACAGCTTATCCACCCCATTAAACTCTGTGTAAACAGCCAATGTACTAAAAGCTGTCTTAGGTTTCCTCAGATTCCCTGCACAATTGATCCATAATCATCTGAGTGCTCACTAAAGCTTAGTATCCCACCTTTTCCATTGATTGCAAATTGCCTGCTCAGTTCCCTAACCTGTGTTTCAGCCAACATTGTGCTCAGTGGAAAAGGCTGTTTGCAGTGTCTGGCTTTTCTAGAAACAGTAATGCAATCACACAATATGCTTGTTCAGTGTTTGATTCCTTTGAGAGGTATCCCTGTTGTTTTCTTTCAACCCTGGAGGGATATATAAATGCAGAGTTTAAACTGAGCCCATGTCATAGGTTCCCAAACATCTGCATGAGGTAGCAGGAGAGCTAGAAAATCTGTTTGAAACAAGATTGCTGAACTCACTACAATTAAATCCCCATGTACAAGTACTAACATCACAAAAATCCTCATCAAACTTGGAAATAATTGGGTAATCAGCTGGCAAGCATGCTAAAGAAGCCATGAATGGGAAGGCTAAAGAGACAACTACTTTCTCCTCCAAAGACAGGTAAGGCCAAAGACAGAGGTGGATCATTGTGGAGAAATCCCACCACCACTACCATCTGTGCTTCGTTAATTAGTTTCTAGGACCAATTAGGCGAATCAGTTTCTAGGACTGCCAAATACTTTTTCTTTAGAAGGCAAGAAAAATAGTAGGTGTAAGTTAGCAAGTCAAGTTCTGATGAAGAGCATATCCAGGTAGAAAAAAAAAATAGTCTTTTTAATTCATATTTAATCACAATTAATTTGCAAGGAAAAAGCAGAGCTGTGTGATCCTGTTAGTGGTGATCCAGGAAAGAAGCAATTGAGGTGAATATCAGATCTGCCCAAACTAAAACACTTGTTTAAAATATTTAAACCATGTTCTAAAGAGAAAAAATAGCTCAAAAAATATTTCTGTAAACAACACCAACAGTTTCAAGAAATATTTTAGTACCCCTTCCATTGCCATTTCTTCCCCCAAGTCAGTAAGCAAGAAGGCAGCTGTGTAGCCTTTGGGATAGGGTTTTTATTTGTTTTAAACAAAAAAGATCTAGTAACCATTAATTCCTCTCAAATAAGAGGTTTCAGGACACCGAGGCATGTACTATTTTCTTTATAGATGGGCCTAAGAAAAGACTGGCCAGAATTCACTACAGTGAATGTTGTCCTTTGAACTATTTGAACTCAAACTACTTTAAGTAAAATTTGCACCTTAGCATGCCACTGATAATGAAAAGAGAAAATCAACAAAACCTAGTCTAAAACATTAATTGATTCTGAGGGGTTTTTTGGTCAGTTAGAAAGTGCATTGGCACCTTTTATCTTCACCAATTGGCAGCGATCTGCAGGATAATGAATCCAAGTGAAAGAGGGTTAATTTATTTCTTGACTGGCAAATGTCATTCTTTTTCCTCCAGAAACAGAATTAAGTTCAGTAACTCAACACAGGGTTCATTCTCCTTGAAAATGTAAACATAATGTACACCTAGTACTTCAACCTTGCTCCTCTTGCAAAGGCACACAATTATCTACCTAAATAAAAAATGACAGAACATGAGCAGGCTACTCTACTGTGCTGCACATGTGGCATAATCCATTGCTTCACTGTTCATTCACTAGAAAGATGGTTTTGAGCATGTTTATTGTTATCTCTTTCATTTCATCCATTTGTGTATGCACTGGTATCAGAGGACTTATAAGAGAGGCTTTAAATATCAGAGGAAATCAGTTCTGTGTCTTTTTCCTCCAAGAAGCCCTGAAAGCAGAGGTGGTGCAAGTGCTGCTTGATCAATTACTCCCAGGTTGCACTGCAGCAAGAGACTCAAAGAAATCTGCAACAGAAGGCACAATGACAGTAGATCCTCCACAGACACTCCCCTGACAATGAGACACTCTATTCAATTAATAGAAACCAAATTCAGCTTTAGAAGTCCCAGAGTGGAAATGCTTAGCAGGTGGGAGAATATTCTGTCAAATAATCCTTATAGGCTTGCTCTAGCCTTCTGCTCTCCCCAAAGGTTTCTTTTAGCCACTGTTGAGAAAGTAAACAAGAAAAAAAAAGACTTCTCAAAGACAGCCTGCCGAAAAAGAATTGGACTGTAGCCAAACAATTTCCCCCATGAACACCACCCTAAGGTCCTTAAATTCACATCTAATTACTTTCATTTTCTTATTCCCAGAAATTATGGGGGGCTTTCTGGAATAAAAGCTGTGCAGGAATACAATTTCTGCCTTTTGCTGCCACCTTCTAAGAATATTAGACTTGTGCCTTATATATCACGGCACAAGTTTATTACAAGACAGAGGTGTAAGTTAGCTCAAAGAGTTTGCTACAACAATTTAACAGGTATTATAGTAAAATCTGAATAAACAAGTTACACTAGCACAGGGTACATAGGTACTGCATAATGCAACATCGTGATGCGTGAACAAGACATTTATTACAAAATCAGAAAATCTAGATACTGGGTAAAGGATTTTTGTCTTAAACTATTTAAAAAATACAAAACTCACACTAGACCCTTTAGTTCAAGTTTACACAAGCTGATGGAAAAAAAAACCCAAACTGATCAGGAAAGGAACAAAATCAAGAAGCAGCAATGCAATTTATGCAGGTCTGACAGAAACCAGCAGAAAATAAGTACTTATGGGTTCTAAGTATTACAGGCTCCAAAATAAGTCTTTATGGGCTCTACAGTAAGTATTTACAGGCTCTAAGATCAGGTCAGACTCAGACTAAAATTCAGCCCAAAGCAAGGTTTTGCAGCTAAGTTCTGCACTTCCAAAGCCAGGTTTTACTGGTGAGAGCAGCTGACAGAGCCTCACCTACAGCTTTATAAAAGGCACTTCTGCAATCTTCTTCCACTTCTGAAGGAAGTCCTGCCATACTGTCAAACTTCAGAGCTATCTCTCTGTCTGCTGCCATATGCCTTTCACTCACATGGTTCTCCTGCATTTGAGCAAGCAGTGCTTAAGGACTCTAAACCCAGCAGAAATGCTGCCATCACAGTGAGTGTTGCACAAGGGCTGCAGGAGGTAACAATTTGGGATACGCAAGTCCATTCATTGATCATTTTACATTTAGCTCCAGTAGGCAATCTAAGCTACATGCTGAGCCATGGCAGTTGCTTTCTAAGCAAACACTTCCTCAAGTGAATGCTCCTGTACTTTCAAAACAGCCTTGCCTTTTTTTAATAATCTTTTAAAAGAAAAAAAAAACAAATCCTGCAGAAAATTCTTTCTTCTTTCAAAAACTACTTCCAGCTCTGAGGATTTGACAGGAATTGTAACAGCACACAAACCATCCCATATATATTCTTTCCATTCATGTTTTAAAATCTCTATTACCAGCTTCTCTGTAGGTGCCTTCCAACTCACTGTCTGCTCTCCTGTTTTCTAATACTAAAACAGATTCACAAGACAAATATTTTGTGCTATGAAAAAACTTCATCTTGCTTGTAAGTCTAAGTCCAACCTAATCTTCGCAGTTCAGTAAAGGCACATTGCAGCAGGCCCGGATTTTTCTAAGTTCTTTTAACTTATAAAAAGTGTAATACTACATTCCTACAAGAAAAACCTTAGTAGACTAATATAGACAAAGTTTTTGTTAAAAAAAACCACATCCTGTAGGCTATTATTTTGGCTTTTATTTTTTAAATCCAGCTTTGATAATTTTGAAAGTATCTGCACAAGAAATTCCATGACTGACCTCTCATGACAGCTTGTGACAAATCTGCGCTTTGAATCACAGAATCACAGAACTGTAGGGGTTGGAAGGGACCTCCAGAGATCATCTTGTCCAACCCCCCTGCGTGAGCAGGCACACCTAGAGCAGGGGTCACAGGACCGCGTCCAGGTGGGTTTTGAATGTCTCCAGAGAAGGAGACTCCACAGCCTCTCTGGGCAGCCTGTGCCACTGCTCTGGCACCCTCACAGGAAAAAAGTTTTTCTCTCATATTTAAGTGGAACCTCCTGTGTTCCAACTTGTGCCCATTGCCCCTTGTCCTGTCATCGGGCACCACTGAGAAGAGTCCAGTCCCATCCTCTTGACACCCACCCTTCAGGTACTTATAAGTATTGATGAGATCCCCCCTCAGTCTTCTCTTCTCCAGGCTGAACAAACCCAGGTCTCTCAGCCTTTCCTCATAAGGGAGATGCTCCAGTCCCTTGATCATCTTTGTGGCTCTCCTCTGGACTTGCTCCAGCAGCTCCCTGTCCTTCTTGAACTGGGGGGCCCAGAACTGGACATAGTACTCCAAATGTGGCCTCACCAGGGCAGAGTAGAGGGGCAGGATGACCTCCCTCGACCTGCTGGCCACACTCCTTTTAATACAGCCCAGGATACCATTGGCCTTCTTGGCCACAAGGGCACAGTGCTGGCTCAGGGTCACTTGCTGTCCACCAGCACTGCCAGGTCCTTCTCAGCAGAGCTGCTTTCCAGCAGGTCAGCCCCAGCCTGTGCTGGTGCCTGGGGTTGTTCCTCCCCAGGGGCAGGACCTTGCACTTGCTTTTGTTGAATTTCATGAATTTGAATTTCTCCAGCCTGTCCAGGTCTCGCTGGATGGCAGCACACCCTTCTGGTGTATCAGCCACTCCTCCCAGCTGGTATCATCAGCAAACTTGCTGAGGCTACACTCCATCCCTTCATCCAGGTCATTGATAAATATGTTGAACAGGAGAGACTTGGACTTGAGACTTTGAAATTAACAAAGGATATGAATAGTACATTTCCATCACCTGTACATCTCCAGTATCTTGGCAAGCCCAAGTTACTTGTCAATCAGAATGCCTTTACTTTTAAGTCATTTTACTCTGAAAAAAAGCAAGCCACGTCAACAGAAACTCAACTGGTCAAGTTCACAGAAGAAACACATATGCAAGTCTAAGGAGCCAGCATATTGCTGGGCATGTAGAATACTTCTAAGTTTAAGAGGTTTCAAATAAACTCTTGTAACACAAGCTCTCACCTGATACAGAAAATAACAGAATACAGACATTTCACAGAACTATTGTGCCAATCAAATTTTTCAAACAGATCTGGAAAGTTTTGCCATTTCCTAATGCTTAAAAATGTGGATCTTCGCAATCACCAGAGGGGAAAAAAAAAATAAAAAAAACCAAAGTTTGCCATGCTCTCATTAAAAAGTATGAGATACACAAGCAAAGTAATAAACATTTAAATGGCAACTGCAGTATATTGTTTTGAACAAAACTTTATATAAAAAGGAAAGTCTGTAAGAAAACCTAAGTCTGATATTTTTCCCATTAAAAAAATCAAAGTTCTTTCCATTTTTCTATGAGTAAAGCTTAACGTTTTCTTGAGGGAACACGGTGTTTGTTTCCCAGCCCCACTTTGTTAATTAACCTTACCTAGTAAGGCTGAAGGAAGGAACTGTAGTTTCTACAGTATCAGCTGTTACTGGACCATGTTGTTTATAGAACCTAATTCAGTAAGGAAGTTGCAAGTACCACGGCATTGCACAGCCTGGTTTCAGTACAGTTTTTTTTTTAAATCCCATAGAAGCGTTATTTGTGAGAGTTCACATCAGCTCTTTCGTAAGTTACAAAATCTTAACATGAGATCAAATACCCTGTATTAGCAACCAAGAATAAAAGCAAGCACATGAACAAGCAGCTCTCCACACAGGAGACACTTTGAAATGTGCTATAACCACAGATCAGAAGAAGTAATGAACACCGAATTAGGACAGGCGGCAATCTTCTTTTCTATTCCAGTGTTTTAATTAGCAATGGAGGTGAGGGAAGGAGGGGGTATTGGGAAAGAGGAATGTTTTTAACGTTCAAAGTTTTAATTGAGTCTCTAGTTGAGAAATACCAGAAGTGAGCGTAGTCCAGAAGTGGGCTTACGCCTAAAAAGTTTACCTGAAATTTCAGGAGGTATTTTTGTCTTCAGTGAGTCACTGAGTCAATACCATGAATTAATCAGATCAAAAAAAAAGTAAATTTTCTATTTGTTCATGAAAATGGGAAGCTTTCTTATCTTTTCCTAGGCAGGCAGGGGAATACAAGTACTAAGTCCCTTGTTTCACCCACCCCTTTGCTAACCAACAACATAAACAGCACAAGAGAGGTAATAATTGTAGTGTATAGTCCTCAAGCTCTCAATCCTTGCCAAACTGCCTCTGTACCAGACAAAAGAAGACTGAAATCATGTTCCAAATTTTAAAGTCTTCCAAGCAAGATTCAGGAACTACAGACAAATAAACCTGACATCCACAGTTCTTCAAAACACCATTAGTGCACACATGAATCCACATGACCCACCAAAGAAGAGTCGGCATAGCTTTTGTCAAGGGGAGTGACACCTCCCAGATTCCTACATTTGAGGAAAGAATCAGAAAGCAGGTGGACAAAGAAGATCCAGTTGATAAGGTCTATGCAGATTGCTGAAGGCTCTTCAGAATTCATAAAGAAAATAAACAGCCATGGGAATAACTTCACATGGATTTTAAAAGCTAATAATAAATACTCATTAAAAGACAGAAAAGTAGCCATTTGTCTGCCTACTCTAATACCTCAGTGGGGGGGAAGATACCTTGCAGTTTCATATATTCACAAGCAATCTAAGAAAAAAAGGTACAAGAAGTGGTACAACAAAGTTTGCTAGCAATATTAACTTAAATTGGGAGAGTAAAGGGAAGTGCCAATAGGAAGCAGTTTCAAAAGGAGCTTGTGATTATGTGAACAAGCAGTAAAACAGCTGATATGAACTAACACAATGATGCAATCATTCAGGTTGGAAGGAATCTCTGGAGATTATCCAGGCCGGCTCCATGCTCACAGAAAGAACAACTAGATCAGGATGGTCAGGGACTTGCCAAGCTTAGTTTGGAATATCTTGAAGAACTGCAAATTCACAACCACTCTGGACAACTCGTTCCACTATTTGACAATCCTCAATGTGAAAAAGAATAGTCTTGTATTGAGCTCAGAATTCCTGTGTTTTAATTTATGTCTATTGTTTCCCCTCACAAACACTGCACACCAAGAAACAGTTCTGGCTCTGCATTCTCTCCACCACCCTATTAAACAGCTGAAGAGAGCAAATAAGGTATCCCTGGCCCCCCCCGAGCCTTCTCTTTTTCCAGCTGAACTAGTCCAGTTCTCTTAGCACCCTTCCTTCTAACATCATGTGCTCCAGCCTCTGACCATCTTCACAGTCTTTGCTGGGCTTGCTTTAATATGTCGATGTCTGTTTCATATCAGGGAACTCATAACTGGACACAGTACTGCAGATGTAGTCTCAAGAGTGCTAAATAGAGGGGATTAATCACTTCCCTTAATCTGCTGGCCACAGTCTTGCAAATAAACCACAGTATGTGGTTCAACCTTCTTCACCACAAAAGCATGCTACTGACACAGTGTACTTACTCAACATGAAGTGAGGCACATACAAAAAGAATTTTGCATACATAGTTATGAGCTGTGAATCAATTATCACTCAGAAATAGTAGAGTTTGCATTTTCTATGAAAATATCAGCCCATTTCTTTTTGTCAATCAAAAAAAATTCAAATGTTGGCTAGCTTCTGAGGGGGATCTGAGATGTCTATAAAATTGCAAGTAGAATGGACACACTCTCTCCAACACAGGAATTACAGGCATTAAATTAAACTAGCAGATCATAAGTGCAAAAACAAATAAAGGAGATACCATTTCACACGTTGTCTGATTCAGCTGTGGAACTTCTTGCCCCAAGCTATTACAAAAGCTAAAAATTTGCAGTGAAAAACAGAGCAGACAAATTTATGAAGGAGGGGAAAAAGTATATCCAGGTCGGACTACTAAATACGAAGACATACACATTTGTCTCAAGAAATCCGTAAGACAAATAACTGGAACTTAGAAGGCTGCTTGGTAAAAAGTATCCTCATGTATTTGCTTTAGACTTCAAAATCTTATGTAGGCATCTGCTATAAACAGCCTCAGAGAAAAGGACAGATGATATTCTGGTCTCATCTACAACACTGTTCCACTTACAAGTAGATGTATTAGAGGTATCTTATGTAGTATCTTAAATGCAGGTCTTAATCTGACAGTTCACAAGCACAGATAGGCCTTCAAACACACACACACACACACACACACACACAAAGGGAAGTAACTTCAAAACACAAAGGCATGGGAACGAGCAAAATACATGATTTCTTATCCCAAAAAGACCCTAGGACAACCACACACAACTGTAATATGTTCCAGTTTTCTCAAATTCTGTCCAGTTATTTATAAACATTTGCATTCTGAATAAGAAAGAGCATGGAAAAATTTGAGGAAGAGAGGACATTGTGGATGGAGGACACATATGAGGAAAAAATTTACTCCAAATGTTCAGTGAAAAAAGTGGCTGTGAAAGAAAGGTCTGAAACCAGAAGAACACAGTTCTCTGATGAAGTAATGGAAAAGAGAGATCCTTTCAGTGCTGGAATAGCAACAGAGAAGGAAACCAGGAAAGAAGAATAGGACACCCACCAAACAAGGGACAGAAAACTTGACACCAAACTAAATGGAAAAAAATACAATAAAGCTTTCCTTTAGCTCTCATTATTTCTTAACTGAAATTGCAACAGTACTGATGCAAATCCAAGAAAGCAACCAAGGAAGACAGGACAAGCTGAGATATATGAGACTGTGGGAAACAGTACTACCAGGACAGAGATGCACAGAAGGCTGAGGAAAGAGAGGGAAATCAAGCAGGGAGAAGAGCGGCACAATACAAAAATCATCACAGCATTTTTCTCCATTCTCTAGGTTCATGATAAACACATGCTGAAATTTTTCACAGACTGGGGCTCCGGTGAACTTTGAGTCCAGCTAAAAGCCTTCAAATACTTCCAGAGGTGCCTGCAAAGAGATGACAACATAGACAAGCAGCTGTTTGAAGTGCTCCTCATTCTATGAACGGTGCAGATCATAGCTGCAATTTACATCTGAAGGATAAGTTATTACAACAAGGCCAAATGCAAGGT
>VZTV01052412.1:0-50890 GCA_013400875.1 Anhinga rufa
ACAGTGCACTATGAAACAAGCCATTCAGCAATAAAGGGATTGTGGCAAGCAGCCTCATCCTATAAAATCTAAAGAACTACAGTTTGTTCAAACAGAAGTAGTGTAAACTGGAATCCAGTCAAAATAACCTGTTCATTTTCTACAGATTTACCAGTATAACTGTTACCTATCAGGATGCATGTATGTCTATGTACATCTCCTCTTCACTAGTCTCTTGAATGGGAGAATTTTATCTCCTAATTTCCTGTCACTGGGATTTTTCCAACTATTTAGCTCAGGCATTTTTAACCAAACGACCTACACATCTAAATACTAGGCAGGAACTCAGAAGCCATTATTTCTACTTTTTGCCACATTGTTCATCCTCTGGACAATGAGGCCTTAACAGTGTTCTGGAGACAGTGTTTTTGGAGACCAACTATAAAACATTGGGCAGCTTTTCACATTTCAGCTATCGCTGCATGGAATATTTCTCTTTTTTTCTAATACTAGGACATTCAATCAATCAGTGGATCAGGTACCAAAAGGCAAATTCATACATTTTTCTACTTTACAGTTTTCACTTCAGTAGTGTGAAATGTTATTCTACATGACAATGGATTGATTGTATGTAATTTAAAGAGCAATACGGGAAATCAATTTATACAAAAAACTAAATCCCCTGTGCAGCTAAAACCTCTTCAGAAGGGATCTATTGTTTTATGAATACTACCTAAGACAAAAAGAGGCTTGGTTTAAGAAAACCAATTTTTAAAGGATTTCTAAACTTGTTTTTCATGGAATTCTTTTTAAGACCTGAGTACACAATAAAGAGATTTTTCAATTTGGGGCAAGAATGCATTTTTTATAATGTCATGTCACTTTGTTATGCATTTTGGTATGATCCTTGGAAAACTGAATGCTATTTTCTATCTTTGAAAAGATTTTCATTGCAGTGGCTTCCAAACTTCAGAGCAAAATCGGAATTCTGGACAAAACCAAGTCCTACAATGGCAATAGAAAGGATTTTTTTTTTTTAATTATACTACGACACACTAACAGCCAGTTTCTTCCATCTTCAGAACTATGTCTAACCTATGAGTTGCTGCACTTGTTTCAGTGTGTATATATATACACATACTGAAAGGATAGGCTTATGGTAGGAAAGGCTAGGTTAGACACTATTTGGCACCAGTAATGGTGTCAGACTAGTTCCTTGCCTGACAATGTTACAGGAGAAATATACTGCTGCTTACTCTGGAAAAGTACATATTGCCACATACAAATTAGTGTAAATTTTGACCTGCATTATATCTGTTCTAAACCATTGAGGAATGGCCATCAGACCTTAAAGAATTATTTATGAAGATCAGAAAAAAAAACCTCTCTCCTGCCACAAAATGAGAGAAAAAGGCCCTGGAGAAAAATTAATCTTTATTTTTGAGGATTTGCTAGACCGTCTGCTAGGGTAAACTCAAGGTAATGCCGTAAAACAAATGAAGCTGTGTCATTTTATGGCAGTGAAAGATCTGCCCCATGAGCTGCAGTGTTTCCTGTACAAGCAGAAGAAGAACAATTCACTCAAGCCTCTTCCTGACTTGCATTTAAACCATCCTTTATGCCAGTGTAGAAAAGATGATTAATACTAAAGCCCCTCCCCAAAGCAATTTTTATACCGGATTTCAAAGGGCTGTTTTTTTCCCTGTGGAAATGCTTGTAGCAGTTACCTTAATGGTATACAGACAGCTGTGTNNNNACAGCTGTGTAAAGAATCAATCCTGCTTTTATCTTCCCAGCACTTTTCTCTGAAATATTATTATACTAAAGGAACTTACATCTGCCCATCCACCACAGCCAGTTTTCGTCTGAGGTACATCGTCAAGTCCTTGATTGTTATCAGAATATACTGGATCTTAGGGTGGTTATTGCTGTCCAGAGCACGCTGAATGTGGACAGAGAATTCCTTGTAAGAGTCTTGGCAGTCAGAAACAAAATTATACTCGCAAAGTCCAGGGAATTGATAGATGTCTCCATCAAAAGTTTTGAAATGGTTGTTTCCCCAAGTGCTGCAGACATAGTGGCCATGGTTTTTTGTCCTTCCTGTTAAGTGATGGAAAGAAATAGGCATGAAAAAAGTGAAATTAATAAGCTAACATCAAGAAAAGGTAAGTGTTGCATTTTACAGTAGAAACCACTTGCAATTACGTGCACAGTGATTCCACTGATCTCAAGCCCGATCAAGTATCTGCCTATTAAGCAGAGGAGATGTGAATCTCTAATGTAAAATAAGACATTAACAAATACTGTTGAGACCTGGGTATATCTTATAATCCTCACTGAGGTGAAGGAACTTATCTGCACGAGGTGGGGAAACTTAACCTTCTGTTCACTAACAAGCTGGCACATCAGTGCAATGGACCTGCTTTGCCAAACACAAACTTATTCTGAGCCACAGTATTATTGTTAGTAATATTAAATACTAAAATTAAATATTAAATATTTCTAAGAGCTATTTCTCTGATACACTGGAAAGGAAACAGAGTTAGGAAACCAAGGAAGTACCACTCCTACTCTGGAAGGCAAACAGATTAAATGTTACGGAAGGACTTGTGCACAACAGGAGTTTTTAAAGAATTCCTTCTTTTCCTAAAAGAAGTAGTGATTTCTATTACTACAGAGTAGACATTCTTCAGAAGATAGGTCAGAAAACAACCATGGTAGGAGCAAAAAAATAGGGGTTTTTTTGCAATAGCAAAAGATTAAGATAATGATATTTGTTCCCTTCCCAGCCATTTATACCAACAGTAATAAAAATGAACACATTATCTGATAAATCTCAAGATGCTGTAGATTAGGGGTGAACATAAAAGCTGAGCATACTTGGGAAGCTTGCCAAGGTACCAAAAGCACACGACATTCATCTTCACAAGATTTTCATGCGGTGTTTAATTTGAGAAAGCAAAACTATCAAGGGGACCTCTAAGTTATTGTACTTTGATGGTATCAATCATACCAGATACATCCAGCCAAGCTGGTACGCTTCTCCCCCCAGAAGGAAGGCAACACAGTGGTTCTCCCAGAGCTCACAGCTGGGGTATCAAATGCAAGATAATGCTTTCCTCCCACTGCTGAATTCAAGATGCAGCAGACCAAGGCCGATAGCCCAAACTTGATTACTGCACAAAATCCACCACCTATTCCTCATAAAATAGTTTTCAGTATGAGAGCTCCATTTCAACACTTCAAACAAAGTTGATAACAAATAGAGTAAATTAGAGCTTTTACAGAAGGATTATTGTCCTGAATGACAACATGAGCTTTGTCCAATGTTACTACATTCACTCTTGAAGAAAATATTCATGTCATTCCAACGTAACAGAAGGCACAATCATCCAATTTCTTCATTGCTGTAACAATGAACCTCCCAAACTCCTATAGTTGCTTTCTGCCAAGTACTTGCCATACCTAAGAAAGTCTCAACAAATGGAAAGAAAAGTAGCACTGAAAATATTTTCCAATCACATCAAACCAGAGATTAATGCAGTAGATATTGGTACTAATCTCTCCAAAGAGAGCGGTATCTACCTCTGTTGGCTAAGCCATGTAGCCTCAGTATTTGAAAGTTTAAGAAATTTAAGGCACCTTAAAACTCCAGTGCGTTCTTTAAATGCACTGCCTCATTCTACCTCTGCAGTGGAATTTTAATTCTCTCCCTCTTTTCCAGGACGCAATCTGCTACCGTTTCATTTCCAGAGCTTACCTTTTCTTATTTCATTTGCATAGGAAAGAGCCAGCCAGAACATAAAAAGGCTGGCCACTCTTAGCCCCATGGTGGCTAAGGTGGGCGAACTCCGAACTCCACTGAAAACTTTTCTTTATATAATATGCACTGATGCAATTGATTCTATCACAAGGAAGGAGATACAAAGGGAGGAGGAAAGAGGAGTGGTAAAAAAATAGGCGTGATATTTACAGGAGATAAGAAGTAAACAGACAGGTATTTTTCACCATAAATGAAGGAATTCAGTATACAGGAAATGGTATAATATTGATTCAGTAATCATGCAATTTTTTATTGCTCTATTTCATCTACAGGATGCTATGCTTTTAAATCCTTCAAATGCTTACGCCAAATTTAACCTTCAGTAACTCCTATAACAAATAGTGACTTTTGGAGTGGCTGAACAAAGAAATCCCTTGAAGGACACTTAGGATGAGACACCCTCAAACAATGGCTCCAAAGCCAAAGCATTTTTCATTTTTCACCATCACATAAATGATTTCTGTAAAAATCAAACGATGCTTGTGAAGCTCCTTGTAGACAACAGTAACCCTTACAAATAAAAACTATATACAATGCATTGTAAAATTATTTTGCAGGCAATTGTTGGATTCCTTTCATTTGTAAAGCTCTGGGGAGCATCTAAAACAAGGTATAGCCCATACTGCATATTGTGTCCAAAACATAACTGAGATGAGTTGACAAGGTAAGTTCCAGGAATTCACAGCAAGAGATGCTCTATTGAACATTGTCATGGTGCAACAGGAAGTCCATCAAAAAGGCTGTAGAGACTCTCACAGCATATTAAGCTTTAGGGGAAAAAAAAAAGAAAAAAAGAAGAAAAAGAAAGGAAAAAGGGGAAAACATTACTGTCCAGACTGAATAACAATTGTTTTCAGACAGAATCCCCCATAACAGCTCGTTCTTGCTTACCTTCTACACGAATGATAAATTCACAGTGTACTGTCCTACATCAGATCCTGCAAAAGCTATTAAGTCAGCTTTGCTTTGTGCAGAGAAAGATTAAAAGGTACTTGGGAGAAGAAGAAAGCAGAAAACAGAACCAGGAACCAGTTCAGAATGCTGCTTCAGAAATACAAGATTTCCACACGCACTGTATTTTACCCTGAAAAGTTCCTTTGAGAGGCTTTTCTGCAACTCTCTTCAGAAGGCAAAACACAGGCTTCCTGAGGTAAAATACACTTATTTCAACACATCTTTTAACACGGTTACTTCATAGTACTAACAGGGTTTGCTTATTAAAGCTCCCAGGCCAGGCTCTATATTTTCTCATCAAAAGTTGCTCAGTGCAGTGTCTAGAAATCTCTCATCCTCTTAATTGTGCAGAGCACTCCTCACTTTTCATTGCTCAAATTACAGGTAGAACTTTTATATTTTGCAAAGCACCAAGGAAGTGCTTCACTTAGCCCTTTTGGCTGCTCTAGTCAACTAGAAACAACCTTTTGTCATAAAGGCATGGCCTTTAGCTGTTGTTTTCTTTTATTTGCCATTTTTATCTCAAGTACAGCCTAGCCTCAACCCGAGGCTAGGTTTGAGACTTTCTGCTTTTCCTATTTGAGGATACAGGTTTGCACTTCTCTCACCCTCATATAGGGTATCATTCACTCAACACTCATAACTGAAATTAAGTAGTCTCCTTTTTCTCCTTTGGAAGTCTATCACTTACAAAAATATAGAATCGATTTTCCTTCTTGGAAAATAAAAATAAAGCCAGTAATAACCAGTCAGAGCAAAGCATTTAGAGAAAAAAGAAGATACACTGTCTACAGAGGCCCCTCCCTGATTGTTACTTTAGCAGGTCTAACTTCTTATGACATTTCAGAGACATCTCCCATCTTGGAATTTTCTGTCTTTTATGCCCCCAAAATTCTTAGTTCAGAAAGGTTTTCTAAAAATACTTTGGAGATTCTCGAAGGACTTTATTTTGAGCTTTTCTTTTCCTCCCTTTGTTTTTCCAGATAGTCTCCTGTCTGGAACGACTATTGACCCAGAAAAAACAGTCTCCATGACTTAATAAATGGGTTATTGGCATTCTTTTCTATGCAAACAAATACAATAGTGTAAGGTATCTGCTGATGCTAGCTGGAGTGTAACATTCTCACACACCCTTCCTTAAATGGTTTGGTGTAGAAATTTTAAGATTAGCATCCATTTTCCACTTATAATACATCCTTCTTATTGTTGGTAGCTCATACTCTGACACTAAGGTTGCAAAACATTGATAGATTAAACTTTTCCCATTTTGCTCAGCTCTTGATGGAATGGCTTACTTAATGGCATGTGGTCAACACGTCTAACTGACCTGACAGAACTTAATAATTTTAAGATTTAATATAAAACAGGTGAGCTAAACAATATTCCGAGTTATATTCACAATATAACTATGGTGATGGTTCCACAGGACACTATCAAAACTTGAGTTCACTTGCATGAACATCTAAGAATCTTTAGTCTTCCTCCTCCTACCACCAAATATTACCATCCTGCTGGTACAATTTACTACACTTGTCATAGTTATGGTAAACTTTGACTTTTTTCTGTTATGCAAATACACAGTTATGTAACTAATAGTACCTTCTGTTGTGTGAGAGAGAAAAACTACGTCAAATGCAGGAATACATCTGACTCATATCCAAGTCTTCCAGCTGCCACGCACATTTTCTAACAATGTTACTTTATAATTAACTTTTGAATTATTAAAAAGAAAACATTGTCAATACAGAGTGCTGTATCACATAAACATTTTGAATATAACAGTGTATATTGAAGAACACTTTGAGAGTTGCTACCTCCCACACAGCAAAGGAGAGGGAAGGATGAAATAGACAACCTGAAGAATATTTTCCTTCACACAATTCCATGATATTTTGCACTGTTTGTCTTTATTTTCCATGCATTTTCAAAATTTGAATCTGATTACTCATTAAGGTGCCTTTTGAAAGGCAAAAAAATAGAGAACAAAATCAGGAGGAAGACCAAAAAATACTTCTGAGCATTTCCTTAGTGCTTCTCCTCCTCAGTTACTCCTTTTTAAAATGTCAATTCTCAGAAGCAGATCATCTGCACTGTAAAACACCAGCAGTGAGACTGACAGTCCATGCCATCCAGTGATGTATTACATTTACTAGGACTACCTACATTCAAATTTGGAAGGGCTGTGTAAAAACAATTTGGAAAAAAAAATCTGACTGTAACTTCAAATTATAGGTAATTGATGTCCAGAAGAATTGTTTCCCAGAATATCAGGATACCTCACAGTTCTGATGTATGTGTCTCCACAAAAGCCCCGTCCCAATATTTACAACTGCAGAATTAAACACAGCCAGAGATACAGAACCATGAAAATACTTAGGCAATATACAGCAAGGGCTCGAAATGAAGTGTGCACATCCAGCATTCTGAACAAGAAGCTACCTGGACCAGGCAAGAGGAAAATCTTTAAAAAAGGAGTATGTCTAAATTTTAACTCTTTTCTGTGGATCATGACTAATACCTTCATAGACACTCTTCATGAACATGGGTGCTTCATGTCTTTCAAAAACAGAGCCTTTTCTTAAAATTATGCCAGAGGAAGACTCTTCTTTTCATTCTAGAGCTCACTGAGTACTCATTTAGTGAGGGCTGACATACCTAAATCCATCTTGGGGGGCTCACATTCACATCTCCCGTAAGAATATAGTTGGACTAGATGATTATTGCAGGTCCCTTCCAACTGAACAATTCTATTCCAATACCTGAATCCCTGGGCTCTAAGGCTCCCTCCTCCTCTTCAGCTTTGCACAGTTTCATTGTTCCAATGACAAGGAAAGCAGGAAGGAGCATGACTGACTCTACAATGCAGAAATTAGAGGGACTACTTGATGAGAAGAGGGCGGAGATAATCTAGTTATCAGTTAATCTAATAATTTGGTATAAAATACAGCTCACATCCTGGGAATAGAAACTTTGGAATGGATATAAGGCCAAATTGTTTAAGATCATTTACAAAGACAGTTTATGCAAAGAGAAAGATTTAAAAAAAAGTTAAGTTTTTATCTTGACTTGGAGAGTAAGACTTAGCTGAACATATCACAGCAGCATGTTGCTGATGTGTAACAGTGCACAGAATGTGGATAACAGAGTAAAATCATCTTTCTCTGCCCAGTCTGAAGAACAGCTATTTTTCCAGCAATACTTCTGTATGGTTAGAAACATTATCGAGAAAAAGGATTTCGTAACAACTCTGTAAGAGATGTTTGCTGTAAGCAAATAGCTTAATAAAAAGGCTAAATGGAAAGCAGGTCCAGGAGAAAAGTGATAATATCTACTCTGTACTTTCCCAAGACAGAGACCAGAGTGAAGTTTCCAGTTCAGAGCAGTACTTCATCAATACTACATCGAGTGTTGCTTTCGTCAGGCAAACCTGTAATTAGATAAAAAGATTCTTTATTTTTCCTGCTGTGGTGGGTTAACTTTGGCTGGCTGTGAACCCTTACCCAGCACCTCTCTCACTCCCCCTCCTCAGGAGGATGCTTCCAGAGAGGTGCCACCCCCTTGGCTTATGGGCTCAGCCGTGCGCTGTGGCGGGTCTGCTGGAGCCAGCTGGCAGCGTCTGTGTCCTGCACAGTGCAGCCCCAGTCTCTTCTTACAGAGGCCCCCCCTGCAGCTCCCCTGCTACCAAAATCTTGCCACGTAAATCAAATACACCTGTACATAAATTATTACAGAAACGTCTTTTTATCATCTCAGAAAGCACATGTTTCAAAAAGAAACATTTTCTAGCATTTTAGACCAGAGTGAACATGCTTGTCTATAAACTAACAATGCAATTAGACTTTTACTCTACAGGTATTGAATCCAAGTGCTAACACTGTCTGACAACAGGGGAGCATTCTTCTGTAATTCATCCATCATTGAAAAAAGGTGTTTAAAATAACAAAAACGTTAAAAAATGGTCAGAATTTAATGCAGATTTATTATAAAGTGCTCAAGGTAACTTAGGATACTACAGAAATGGAAAGACTGAGACAGGCACATGAGCTCTTGAAGAAGACTGTTATAATAAAACAAAACGTAAATTATACTTCTTGCCATCACCTGAAAAAAATATTGTTTTCTGTTAATGTTAAATGCATTTGGGGGTAAGGTTTTCCCTTTCTTTGCAAGAAATTTATGGGAATACATATATGTCAAAAGAACCCAATTTTTTCACTCTTTCATCTCTTGTCCTAAACTCCTTGTTTTCATTTTGTCATCACAGCAGTCTTTCCAGATTGGGTCATTCAAGTGAAAGCAAAAAATCCCCCTGAATTGATGGATGTATGAGATTTTAATTTGCTACTAACTATACAAGGGATGGTATTGATTATACACAAAACTATATCAAGCACACAGAATATGAACTGTTTAAACATACAGATGAAAAACATGCATTATCTGAGTTTTAATAGGAGCTACTTTGCAGCTGTTGTAGGAAAAACTTCCTCTTTTGATGAAACCGCCATTTTCATGTTGTGACCCTGCACTTGCCAGGTCTCTCTCATACAAGCTAGTATGTGGAACAAAGCCAAAATAAACTGTGAACAGAAAAAATCATTTTTAACTGAGGGGAATTCGGTGAACTTGGAAAGAGCAATTCGACTCATCTCACCTTATCATATCATCACCTTATCATCTCACCGTATCAAGATTTGGATGAAGGGTGCAGGCAGTAATTTTGAACTAATAGAATTTAGTTTTACGAAGCTAAACAGCATTTCTATAGTGCTGTGTGTTATCTTGACTCCTGTCATATAAATAATGTTAAAATAAGCCAGTAAACAAAGCACACCTGAATGAACGTGGAATCAGTTGATGCTTAACTTATGGCATTTCCCTTCATAATAAGCTCTCTAATCGATTAAGGTATCCTCTTTGTGTGATTCCTGAGAAACTACCACACAATCTGATAACTCCCATTTCACAAAGTAAATTTAAAAAATATAAAAGGAGTCTGATACGAACAGAAGATTAGTGTATACTATTGAGTTACTGAGTATATAAGTTACGTAAGAGTATACACACAGTCTACATGAGTCTTAGGAAAAAGCTTTCTTAATTGATTGGCTGGAAGAGAACAAAACAGAGACAAAAATACATAGTGAAAATGAAAATAATAGAAGATTTCAGTTTCTAACTTTCTACACAATCCGTAAACAGATACTTGAATTCCAAGACAGGTATGTCAGAATAACAACTGCCTAAACACTGTCATTTGGATAGAAAAATGCACTGGATTTTAGTTCCTTCATATCTTTCATTGCCACCATTCATCTTCTCATTTCCTATTACCCCATGTAGTAATCAAACGCATCTCACAAAAGCTACTTCATGTCTGGAATTGCTTCAATACGAAAACCACTAAACAAATATGAGTCAAAAGTTGCAAAAGAACAGTAAAAAAACAAGAGCCATTTAAAACAAAACAAAAAAAAAAAAGAAGGTCTGGTCAGTACTGTAAAATACCATGAACCACACAGCACTCAAGTTGTATTTCTGTCATGGTTTAGCCCCAGCCAGCAACTCAGCCGCACGCAGCTGCTTGCTCACTTCCCCTGGTGGGATGGGGGAGATAATCGGAAGAGTAAAAGTGAGAAAACTCGTGGGTTGAGATAAAGCCAGTTTAACAGGTAAAGCAAAAGCTGCATGTGCAAGCAAAGCAAAACAAGGAATTCCTTCACTCCTTCCCATGGGCAGGCAGGTGTTCAGCCATCCCCAGGACAGCAGGGCTCCATCAGGCGTAACGGTGACTTGGGAAGACAAACACCATCGCTCTGAACGTCCCTCCTTCCTTCTTCTTCCCCCAGCTTTACAAGCTGAACATGACGCCAGAAGGTGTGGGACATCCCTTGGGTCAGTCAGGGTCAGCTGTCCCGGCCGTGTCCCCTCCCAGCTCCTTGTGCACCCCCAGCCCACTCGCTGGTGGGGTGGGGTGGGAGGCAGAAAAGGCCTTGGCTCTGTGTAAGCCCTGCTCAGCAGGAACTAAACCATCCCAGTGTTATCAACACTGCTTCCAGCACAAATCCAAAACATAGCCCTATACCAGCTACTGTGAAGAAAATTAACTCTATTGCGGCCAAAACCAGCACAATTTCCCAGGAATTTTTTTCTTGACTCTGAGGAAGACCTAATGAAAATATACAAATGATCCTGAGCATTTCTAGTTGCAAACATATTTCCATGAGACACAGCCTGGTCTTTCTATACCTCCCCAGTTCTACGAGTAATTGGTTTGCATGCCTCCTCCGTAACATAAGTCACAGAGACAGAGTATTAGAAAAGACAGTTAGATCTAGAGTACCTACAGGCCTAATACCTCTAGCCATATGCTATATACTTACTTCAGAAAGTTGACACAGTAGCCTCTTTCTGTTGCAGGTTTATGGCTTATCTTTGTGGGATGTAGATTGTTCAGCTACTAAAACAGCAGCAGTTTTGAGTCAAGGAGTCGTTTTCATCTACGTTATCAATTTCCATTTTTTAACATCATCAATTACAATTTTTAAAGGTGACTTTTTTGCTGGGTATATTCACAAATTCTACTGGACACATTTATAATGATATTCATTTATTTTTCTTTAAATGTTAGGGGACAGAGTTGTTTGGGGGGATTTTTGTTCATTTTTCTTGCACATGGACATTAGCTAAGAACAAGATTTTCAATAAGGCAGAGACTACCAGAGCTACAGTGTTGGGAATTTGATTATCAAGCATGGGATACTTGACAATGGGACTTTCAATGTGTCTATGTGGGGACTTGTCCGCTATAGGTAGGAATGGAGATATGAGATGCTATAATAATGCTCTGATGTACTAAAAATAGGAAATGCCCATGAACAAGTGAAACAGTCAAAATAAGGAGTGACCTGCTCACTGTTTGAAGGCACCATATTAGAGGCTCAGAATAGGTGAATACCACCAATCAAAACAGTGGTTTCCTAGTCCTAAAAGGACCAGAAATAAGAACAGAAGCCAGCATGGCCAAACAACACAGTAATAGAGGCAAAATAACATCTTAGTATGAAAAACAAAAAAAAGAGAGAAATGAGAATGAAATAATAACAAAAAGTGTGAACATCAACATAAGACAGGCTTACAAATGCTTTAAGGAGCTGTTAGCTCCTTGAGTCATTAGAAAACAATGACATACTACTCAACTCTATTAGAAACAGGAAAACTACTACTTAATGAAGTGGGAGATGACAAAAACAACATTCCAGGAAAA
Source organism: Anhinga rufa (assembly GCA_013400875.1). Lineage (NCBI taxonomy): Eukaryota > Metazoa > Chordata > Aves > Suliformes > Anhingidae > Anhinga > Anhinga rufa. The sequence goes on from VZTV01052412.1 coordinate 12,024, forward strand.
AAACTACAACAGTTGAAGAGTTAAATGATGTTTTTATACCACTGTTAACTGCAGAGGTGATAACTCACCATGGAGAGATACTCCTACAAAACAGCCGCTTTTTATGGAGTATGAATCAGAGGTGTTCTTGCATTTCAAGGTATGAAAACGGGGGATTTTAGAATAAATTGATAAAATTAACAGTAAACAAACTACCAAGGCTGGATGGCATTCCTTAAGTGTTCTAAAGAAGCTCAAGTACAAAACTGCTAACATTCAATAAAAGCTCTTAAATGGACAAGCTCCCACAGGTGGCCACTTCTTGGATTAGCACCTTTCTTAGAGATTTGAAGAAGCTGTAGGAAAGTCAGTTGTCACAACAGACAGAAATAACTGATGGGCTCCATCAAGGTTTAAGAGCAGTGAACCGTGAAGTCACAACATTTGTTAAGATGCTAAATTATCTAGGAAAGCCAAAACTAAAAAGAAAGAGAAATGCAGAATTAGCCTGCAATACTGAGAGGGAATAAAACAACAGATGAAAGTCAGTAACTACCAGCATAAAGCAGTGAATGCAAAAAAAGAATTCCAGTGTGCCCACCCCGTCTTCTTATCTTGCGAGCACTCACACACACACAAAGGGCACAATGTTAGTCATCAGCTCTCAGGAAAAATATCTTGAAACCTATGTGACAAGTATCAGAATAACGCCATCTAAGTGACCAGTGACAGTCAAAATGTTAATACAGTGTTAGTAAAGGTATAGAAAACAAAATACAAAGTAACACTGTAATACTCTATATGCATTCATGGAGGGACCACATTTTTAAAAAAATTACCTCCCGTTCTGGTCAGTCCATTCCAAGAAGCATATTTTAAAACTCAAAAAGGTACAGGGAAGGAAAAAAGAGTCAGGATGGGATGCATTCCCAAAATTGTCAAAAAGTTCACCTGTAAGGACCTAGTGATGATCTATTAACCATCTATAAGGACTTCGGATGCCTTCAGATGCATCTCATGGACTGAATATGGACAGCAATGGACAAGGATGACTATGGCTGGCTGTCTTCTTCGACACCATTTTTTCCATTGCTAAGTGTATGTGTTACAGATTAAGTGCCATTGAGTGTGGGTTACATGATTAAAAGGCAATGATTTCCAGAACTAGGTAATGGTGAGATCCACTAATGTTCTGGTAGTCTATTCTCAAACCACAGTATTGGTCTTTAAAGACTTCTTTTCTTAAAGAAATTTAAAATTGAGTAAATTCTCTTTAGTGTAGGACACAGCAGGCTGGTGGGCAGAGGCCCAATATCCCTTGTCATGCATCTGAAAAAAAATTACTAATTCATCAAGTAAAGCCACCAGGACAAGAGATGCATACTAAACAACATATTTAAAATGGGGAAGTGAGAAGCATTAAGCTTTGGAAAATCTTATGTCCTTGGTTTCCTCACCATGAAACAGGATATAGAATCACAGAATCACTAAGGTTGGAAAAGACCTCTAGGATCATCAAGTCCAACTGTCAACCCAACACCACCATGCCTCCTAAACCATGCCCTGCAGTCCAATGTCTACACGTTTTCTGAGCACCTCAAGGGATGGTGATTCCACCGCCTCTCTGGGCAGCCTGTTCCAATGCCTGACCACTCTTGCAGGAAAGAAATTTTTCCTAATATCTGATCTAAACCTGCCCTGACACAACATGAGGCCATTTCCTCTCATCCTATCACTAGTAACTTGGGAGAAGAGACCAACACCCACCTCGCTACAACCTCCTTTCAGGTAGCTGTAGAGAGCGATAAGGTCTCCCCTCAGCCTCCTCTTCTCCAGGTAAATACCCCCAGCACCCTCAGCCTCTCCTCATAAGACTTGTTCTCCAGACCCTTCACCAGCTTCATTGCCATATCTCTTGAGTACTCCTGAAATGCTTAAGTGATGTTTCTATCCTGAAAGGTATCACAAAAACATCAGCAAATTCCTCATTGCATTTGTGACACTGTATTTGTTCACACAGCTTTTTGTGTTAGCCATGGACAGCCAACATTAACAACAGTGTATGTGAGACATGAATTCTCCAGCCTGACCAAAACAGAAAATTCCATTCAGGAACAATGAGTCATGACTCTGCAAAAAAACTGTTTGAGGTAGCAGATGATGTGAAGATCCAGTTCAGCCTATTAAAACATTTTCAGAATTAATGATACATGATTTGGGGCTGGTATGAATGTGTATGTAAAATGAATAGGAATGTGTATGTGTTTAAAGCACTGGAAGAAGTAGCAGAACAAGGGTTGAAAGAACAGCACGCAATTATAATGAAGAACACTGTTGCCAAGACACTGCTCCCAGGGATAAAGTTTAAGAGTGTTGTTTACATCCAGAAAAATAGGCCTACACTCTGCTAAGACCACAGCACAGATGACAGTGGAAGACCCTGCATCCTCATATCAGGAGGATGACAATGAAGCAGCAACATGTTACATAGGCCATTCCTTTTCCCATTAGTTCACCAAGAAAACAGACTAAAGACATATAATTCAAATTGAGAAAAACAGACAATGAGCAGTAAGCATCTAAGATTTAAGCAAGCTGAAATAAGCCATATTCTGTGGCAAAGGACCACATCTTAACAGCTAATGACTATAAAAGGATATACAGATCTATCCAAAGTAGTTTGTCACCATCAATCAAGAAGAAATAAAAAATGCAATGGTGACTTAATAGCAGCGTCTCTTGTCCTCTACTTTGCACACCAGCAATCCTGGCCAAACCTGGCAAAACGTGGTATCCCAAGCTCGATGCTTGTAACTATGTGAGTGCGCAAGGGAAAATGACTGAAATTCAGGAGAGAAGGAATGTAAAAGGATAAAATAAACTCATTTAGAGATTTTGTAAATAAGTATCACTCTCCTTTCCCATAAGATCCCACATTTAATTTTACTACATAAGTTTATTTACAGAGTGATATGCCACTGATTACAAACTGATTGGGGTGGGGGGCAGGAGTTAAGACGACCATTTTTATACTTGCAATTCAGAGGCAGAAAGAGAAGCACAGTTGCGCACACCCTTCATATTCTTTATTCACTGCGTGAAGCTAAACTACACGTTCAGATTCAGTTTTGAGTTTCTCATGCTTACTGTGTTTTTCTCATAGTTGGAATATGTTTTCTAGAATAAACATTTGGACTCCTAACTTGTGGTACTAAGGAAGAAACCAAATAAGACACTACTGAAGAGGACATGAGTATAGTTCCCTTTGGGCCTGATTTAAAATCTGGAAGAATCAACAATGCCTTTCTCTTCTGATTAACAGATTATAAATAATGCTGCAGTTCACCTTACTTGCTAGCAGGAGTAACAAAGATACTGTTAATGGCTGACTAGCAGGAAGAGGAGGAAATCAAGCAGTTTCATGCTGGCAAATCTAACCAGCCATATGCTACTGAACACCCACTGAAAGTACAGCCAGCAACACGTCCATGGTAGAATTATTTTTTATTACAAATGATTTATACATTCTTGTCGGTTCCGTTAACGGCCTCCCTCCCTTGTGCCCTGGCCATGGTGCTGAAAACACAACCTAGCTCAGGCAAACGCTTTTATTGGTTTCTTTACTGCGAGAGGGGAGCATAACTTCTTCACCTGTGGAGGTGTGGGGCCAAAATCTCAACTGAGGTAAACCAGTACAGTTCATTGGACCTAACCCCTTTGACAACACGCTGCATTCAAAGGCTTTAAGGCCATACATTTAGCACACGCTACTAGTCTCTAGCCAGTGTTCTTCTGAGGGAACACTTCAGAATGATGTACAGTCACTTGCACATGAAAAATAATACATTGCAAGAACAGAGATAATTCAACACAGTCTAAGTACCCTGTCTTGGCCACTTCTATTTATACAACCCCCCAGCCTCTCAATAAAGGTGGCGATGAATACGGACACCCTAACAGGGTAACATACTATTTGGGACAGTCCTCTCTCATATAACAATGCGATTTTGGATCAGTATTCCTTTCAACAAGTATTTTCTCCAGCAAGCCAGAATACAACATTGTAGTGTTTGCAGTACACTCCCATAGTTAGTCTGACTGGCTTGAGAACTCACAGAATAGCTGAACACTCTCCAGAAAGCATGTTTAGTCAGCAATTCACTTTTTCAACCTAATTTAAAAGGTTTTTGATTTTTGGGGGTGTTTTGTTTTGGTTTGGTTTTTTTCCAGATTTATGTTTTCTAGAGTCCATTTCACAATCTTCAGGAAAAAAAAAGTGTCATGGTTTAGCCCTGGTCAGCAACTAAGCACCACGCAGCCACTCGCTCACTCCCCACACCCCTGTGGGATGCGGGAGAGAATCGGAAGAGTAAAGAACAAGGGAGAGGAACAAAACCCACAAAATCACAAGTGGTGCAACAGCTCACCACCCACCGCCCGATGCTGTCGGTTCCTAAGCTGCGATTGCTGCCTGCCCCGGCCAACCCCACTGTTGGGAGTGAACTCAGCAGTGGTGAGCTTGCAGGGTCCTGTTTTAGACACCGTTTAGACAAGGCTCAGTTTTAGACACTGTTCAGTGAAGAAAAAGTTCTGAATTCCTCTTTGGGATTATCAGAAATATGTATTATGTAGGAAAGGAAAAATATACCAATATTCAGTACTTTCTGCCAAGACTGGACTTGTGAAATAAAAGCTCCAATTTGCCCCACAGTCAGAACCATTAACTAATCCTCTCACTCTGAGGGCTTGACTGGTTATAACTGTCTCTTCTTATCGGTTTTGCAGTGAGATGTTATGTCATAGGTGGGTAGTACTTGGTAGACTTCTTTTACAGGGTTCATTTCTTAGACAAGACTTGCCTTTTCACTTCTATTTACTGACTTTATTTAAATGTATTATTTTTGCAAACTAAACTGCTTATATACTCAATAGTTTTATAGACATTAGTGGTAGTTCCTTCTTACATCATAAAAGTTATTTTGAGCTATATAAGCCTGCAAAAAAACCCAACAAATAAGAGCCACATTAAGAAAGAGTGAATATAAAACTATATTTGATCAATCATGCATATATTTTTTTTTCCTGTCAAAGAATACAGACAAATGCGATTGAAAGATATTGCATAATTTATTTGAATGCAGACACACACACTTCTTTTTATTGTCTCTGCCCTTTGCAGACATGCTTGCTTTCTGGAGTATATTCTTTATTTTCTTAAATCTAGCTGTAAGTTACTCAAATGATGGCATTTCCAGGAGCTTCCACTGTACAGTTTCCTCCTCTTATTTTTGAATTCTGTAAAGAATTTATATGGTTTGAGTAAGTTGAGCAACTGTTAAATTTCCCTTGGTAGCTATCTATAGTTCTAATTTTTCCTTATTCATGAGTTAATCATGCTGGTACACTGAATAGTTATGCCTTTCTTAAATGTATGGTCATCTTTAGTATGGAATAAACATACACATTTTGGCAGTAGCAGAACTAACATATATTGTTAGTACCTGCATTGCAATAGATTGTCGGGGACAATCTAATATTCTTGATCAAAAAAGAAGGAAATATGTTGATGACTAAACCGCAACAGGATAGTAATTATTATAAAAAAGCCTTGCAATCATTATATATGCATTTATACACATATAGAACATATAGATTGACCAATCCCTTCACATTTGGTACCATTAGTACCACATGCCTTCTAGCATATTGTACTGACCTCAATTTTTTAGAGCAACAATTGGGTGGTAAGCAGGGTTTAAGGGCAATAAATAAGAGCATGACATTACAGCTTAGCCTTTTCCTTTTAGATGCCATCTAGTCATAGTAAAGTCACTGCACACCCAGTTTGAAAAAGAAACCTTCACAAGTATGGCAACTTTTCTTGTGATCACACATAAAAGTAAACATGATTGGAAAAAAGGTTAGAAGATAAATACCGAGAAAGGGTGCACGTAAGAAGCAAAAGCACAAAGCCTGAAACAGGTAGCATGGTTTGCATAGTGCTATACACTGTAGACCATTAATCTTCTTAATAATTGTTAATGGTATTTAAAGCCTTTTTATATCTTGGCCAGAAATTGAAAACCAACTTAGATAATGGTACTGAGGTTAAACCACTACAGATTTAGTAGTATGCATATGAATGTGCTGTTTTCTTTCTAGCTTCTGTAGGCAGGCATTCATCTGACTCAAATCATAATCAAATGCAGCAATAATTCATGTATTTTTCATTACTGCCAGTGGTCACTCTGCATCAGCAAAACTGTGATGAGACAAGGTGAAGAAGCACAAACCGGTACTGACTGTTATATAAACTTTGTAGTTACTTTACATGCTTTACGCCCCCCGGTGCAGACTTTTATTCTATTCCTTAAGTACTGAAGTATTTTTTCAATTTAAAAATAGATACTTCACACCATGTTTCTGTGTGCACATTCGTTTTCAGAACAGTGAAAGAAAATAATTACCAGCTCTGTGCACTGAGTCCTCTTCCAATCCCACAAATACAGCCTGCTGCTTGTACAACTATCTTAACAAATGCCATAAGCCTATCCTCAACAAAGGATTTCTGCCTTCCAGAATTGTATTGTAATAAGCTGCACTAACATGCAGCTCAACGGGTGAATGATATTTCATTTACCACAGTAGAGACATGCACTTTCAATGTATTGGACATAACTCACTTATTTTTCATTAACTGGATTCTCAATTAAAAGATAAGGCTATTAATAGTTAGTGATTGCTCTTTGTGGAGGAAAGCAGCTCTGAAATTGGATCACTTTGGTACAGAGAAAACTCAGACTGGCTCTGGGAAAGAACACCGAAGAGAAGCTCATGGTTCTGAAGAAGTAGTTTTAAATTCTTGAAATGGTGTAGTAATACTAAGATAGTGAAAACAAAAACTCGTTTTACAATAGAGAAAGAAAAACACTCTCATTAAAGTAGCTGCCTGGCCCAAGATAAACACCCAGTAAGGACACTCATTATTTAATCTCTACCCAGTTTCCAAAGGGAGCAAACAATAAATGTCCTGGGAGGAGCTGAAGAATTAACAACAGCTGCTTGACACAGCTGATAAAAAAATGATTAAGAGATTGCATACATGTGGAGTTTGCACCCATCTTCACATTTGTGACTTGACTTATGGCAAGTTCCTGGTGCAAGGAAAGGGAGTTCCGGTTTTAGAAACAAAAGCCCTTCTTACAACTGTATGAATATAGGATTCTACTAACCATTTCCTAAGAAAATTAGCCTCTTCCTGTAACATAAAAATAGGCAGTTCTCATATGTGATAACACAGTGATATTATGTCAAGTTTGTATGTGACAGTAGGTCAACGAGATGTGACTGTGAACATAGGTTAAAATGCCACATATTCTGTTGCACAGTATATTTTGTTCTAATCATCATATTGAAATGAAGTGACTGTTAAAGCATCTGGATTGAAATCAGGGCTACAAAGAGAACTGCAAAATGTGAAAAAAAAACCCAATATTTTTTAGTTTACATTACTACATTTAGGCTCAATAGTACAATATATTGTCCACTTAAATACTTTTTACTGAATATACTTAAGTGCATAAGTATATTTTATTTTCCAACATTTTAATCTATGTGTCTCATTGTTATTAATTTAAAAGAATTTCTATTATTAAATGTATGTGAGATGTGCCATTATATTTTAATGAATGCTTTGTAACTACATCTGTCGGGGGCAGGCTTAGACCAAGACAAAAAACTTCTAAAGATCTAGCTCTCCCATTTTGTAGCAGTAGCATAAATCTGTCCACCCAGACATGAACCTGTTGTGCTAAGCACTAAATAACCTCATTCATTTATATTCCTCAACTCAAAGATCTTTTAATTTAATGTTAAAGTTAATGGCATTCACACAGAGGTAACATTTTTGTTATAACATGAATTCATTAATCTTACAGCAACTATCACCACTGAGTAAAAAGCAACTTTTGTACATTCCAAATAATCCAGCAAAAATCTTTCTAGAATAAACTATTTTGCTCAAGTAGGAATGAGCGCTGTATTTTGGTTAGCTCTATCTAAGGCACTGTTGTGGCCAAGACTGATGGCTGAGAAACTTCATAGAAGAGTCAGGATGAATACAGCAAGAGAAGAAAACTGGAAATCTAAGGCCATGTAAGGAGCTGTGGCAGAAATCTCCCTAACAAAAATATGGTATATTTTGGAACTTCTCACATCTTATATAAAAAGAGCATTTGTCATTTGGAGGAGCAACAATTTTGGCAACAAAAAGTTCTCTTGGCAAGCCATACACTGATTCTACCACTTCGCTTCACCACTTTTTTAAAAAAAAGCTGTTAGTGCCAAATTCAAATCACTCTTCTATAGAATTTGGCTTGAGATAGCATAACAGAGAATTAAAATTCTGAGCGTTTGCATGCAATGTAATTAAATACCCACGAAAAAGGGCCAGAGTGAAGTAAATCTTACTGTTCTACAGCTTTGCTTCTACTGAAGTCCCACTCAGGTGGGACACAATTGCTTTTAACCATATGAGAAGTATAATGGTAAACACAGAGATTTAAGATGATTAAGAAATGCATTCAAGTTGATATAGAAACTAAGAAAGCTGTTTCAGATTATTTTTCATAAATCACAATGTTGAGGGGTTCACAGACTCAATTAGGCACCTGCAGTTATTGTGCATTACACTACAATCACCAGGAGGTGTTAGATCCAAAAAACAACGTAGGCTTTATGTTCAGGGTCTCTCCGTTTCCCAGCTGACTGGGCTCCCTCTTTCCTATCAGGGGTCCCTCTGATTTACAGGCTGACTTTCTCACTGTTATTTAGCCTCTCAGCAGGAACGGAGAGATACCACCACCACATTCCCACAATTTTGGTGGTGAAGACACTCTGAAAATTTATGTTTAAACCTTCTCAGGCTGCAGAAACATTTCTGGAGTCAGTGTTGGCCTTAGTCTGACTCAGCACTGTCAGATGGAGTTAGGTATCTTCAGAGCATGCCAAACATACCAGTCTCTTCAGGGAGTTTAAATGCAAGGTCACCTAGTTCCTGGATTTATTGTGCCGAGGAAGGAGACAGAACACACAGACAGTTAGCTTAAAGCAAAGTCACTGATTATGAAGCATGCACATTAACATATCTTTAGGCACTTCAGGAATTTTCTGCTGGAAATCTCAGGCACAACACAGCATTTCATGCAGCCCTTTTTCGACTGATCTCATTTAGAGGCCTCTGTGCTATTTTAGAGTTCATCCTCTGCTTCCTAATGCCATTTTATATCACAACATACCTTAGTAGAGTATAATTGGGTGTTGCAGCTCACCAGGTAAGCTCTTTAGGCACTATACTCAAACAAGTACAGTATTTGCTGGCCTGCCAAGAAAGAACCATTTAAAATGTTGTCCTTAAGTGATAACCAGTTCCCACACTGTTTTAGCAGAGTGGATGTTGCCTTTACTGAGTATAGTGTCCTCTAAATGTAGGTGAAGAGTTCATGTATTAAACATGTTCTGCTGATGTCAGTTATGGATTCCCTTCTGTGTCGGTCTCTTCTCCCAAGGAACAAGCGATAGAACAAGAGGAAACAGCCTCACATGGTGGACTTGGAAGTGCTACATTTACGGTTGGATTCGATGATCTTAAAGGTCTTTTCTAATCTAAATGAATCTATGATTCAGAAAGATGCAGACAAAACAGGAACCAAGTCCAGCCAAAAGCTTAAGCATGTAGCCTACCTTTTGTTAGCACTAGCATGAGACACAAGATAAAATACAGGCAAATATGTCATATGATTTAACTGTCATTCATTCTTATTAAGACATTTTGGTTGTTTCTCACAAGAGTTTGTCCTTCTCAAAAGATTAATATGAGGAATTTGCTCACTAAGTTTGTAGTTCTCAACCTCATTGATGTTATTGCTACTCTAATAGATATTAGCACTGCTTACTGTTGGAAAGATCCTGTCTACAGGCACATAAAAGTCATCCCATTAGACTTCACACTAAGGTCATACATCCTTCAGTTAATTAATAGTATGTGTCTCTACATTTTAATTTTGCTTGAATGGGGAAAAAATGAAAAAACCTGAATGAATAACACTAATTCAAAACAGCTATGCCTCCAGCTGAGACAGTGAGAAATTAATCAGAAAATAAGAGTAATCATAAGGTAATCACCAGAAAATAAAGAGTATTGGCTATGCTAAGATTTCAGTTGTGGTATCAATTCACAGACGTGCATGGTATTGCCAGTCTAACCTACTGAAAACCCAAACCATAGAAAGTTGATGGATAGGGTTTTTAATCACTCCTTTGGACTATCTTTATTTTTCCCAAGTCCCCAGTACTCAGACTTAATATGGCTGCAGAGCAACTGGCTCTCCAAAACACAGAGAAATACGGTGATTTGGATTTTAATACAAGAGCTCTTAATATAAAGTTAGTTTACAGGAAGTAACCTAGGTTACAGAAAATCTGCCCTAGGATTCAGGACATCCAACTTCCTGTTAGTCCCCTCCCTCCCATCCCCCAAGTTCTAATTCATTCCTTTTGTGTTCACCTCACCCCACTCCTTCATCTCCCCAAATTAACTGTACATGCTTTAGCTTCCTGCTTCTACTCGGATGCATACTCCTGTTATCCTCCTCCAACCTCAAAGACCACCCACCTTCCTCCTGGGCCTAGGTATGAAATGGCAGGAGGCAGCTTTGTCCCTCAACTACATCCAGGGAGTCCCCTCTTCCCCTTTCCCTTCCTGCTGTTACAAAACTGAGAGGATGGAGAAGCAATGGGAAGTCTGATACAGTTTCAACCGTGAGGTGCAGGGAGGATTAGATTTCAGTTTCTGCATTAATCCTCTTTTCTTCTGCAGGAAGTTTGACAAATACTTTCTCTCCAGTATACACTCATCCAAACACTAGTCTGTTCATTAGACAAATGTCAGATATGCTCTGTCATCTGCAGCAACCCTAACCGGTTGTTTCTCTCTGAAGACAGGGAAGGAGGAAAGCTTTCAATTCAAACAATGCCCACAAGTCATGCGGAGGCTGAGATCTGAGATCTCTCAAGATCTGGCCACACCGACATCAGCACAGGCTTAAAATAAAGAGGGTTCATTGCAAATTCTTATGTTTCCTTCCTCCTCCTTCCTTGAGCTTAAGCAGCATTTACTACAGCTTGGCCTTTAATTGCCAAAACCCCAGGAAGTCAGAAGCTTTTCTCTCTAGACACCTGTCCTAGTTTCTGCTGGGATAGAGTTAATGTTCTTCCTAGTACCTGGTATAGTGCCGTGTTTTGGACTTCATGTGAGAATAATGTCGATAACACACTGATGTTGTAGTTGTTGCTAAATAGCGCTTACACTAGTCAAGGACTTTTCAGCTTCCCACGTTCTGCTGGGTGCACAACAAGCTGGGAGGGGGCACAGCCAAGAGAGCTGACCCAAACTGGCCAAAGGGATATTCCATACCATCTGATGTCATGCTCGGTGTATAAACTGTGGGGAGTTGGCTGGGGGGCAGCGGTCACTGCTTGGGGACTGGCTGGGTGTCGGTCGGCGGGTGGTGGGTGGCTGCATCACTTGTTTTTCCTGGGTTTTGTTTCTCTCTCTCTCTCTCTCTGTTTTCCTTTTCGTTACTATTACTATTATATTTTAATTATTAAACTGTTCTTATCTCAACCCATGAGTTTTCTTACTTTTGCTCTTCAGATTCTCTCCCCCATCCCACCTGGAGTGGGGAGGGTGAGCAAGCAGCTGGGTGGTACTTGGTTGCTGACTGGGGCTAAACCACCATCCTCCAAGACAATCTTATCATACAAGTTAGATTTTTATCTTGTGAAAAGCAACTGCTTCCTCTAGTCCACAGCATTTGATATCCAACAACATATAAAGCACTTCTTAATAGCCTTAGCATGAGACATAGCACTTGTTTACAGAGAGGAGAAATTTACAACATTCCATTTCCAATAAAAATGAACCCTGCCTCATCCTGCAGTTGGTGATGATCAACATCAGAAACACTGTTCTTTTTCAGAGGGAATGGTGTAACATCACACAGCCTTCAGAGACCCTCTCTGGTTACTCATAAAAAAAGCATTCCCATAGCCTTCAAAAGGCCTGGCTTTTCAATCAGCATCCTGTGACCTACATAAAATCTCTAAAATTAAACAAGGTCAAAACAGGAAACTTCCTCCTCAGGATCAGCATTTTTCTGAAAAGAGGAAGAACAGTATCATTGACTTTGTGTTCAGGAGGCAGAAAGCAAAGAAGCCAAATGGGACTATAATAAAGCAAAACATATTTCAGATAAGGAGACTAGACTGTTTACAAATCTTAATCTAGTGAATCCTTTTCTTTTTAATATAATTCTTATAAATTTTCCTTTCAATGTTTCCCAACTTTGGCTGGTCATCTGTGAATACAGCACTACGAACAGAATTTCTGACGTCCTCAGGTGACCCAGTACTCTGCTGCATTCACAGGGTTTTCTTACTTTTTCTGCAATTCAAGGAGTTAATATCTGGGGAAATAAGCAAAATGGGATTATAAAATGGATCCAAGCTTATGATGAAGAAATGAGTTAAAGCCAGAGACATTTAGGAAAGGGCCAGTGGCTTGAGAGAAAAAATTCAAATCTGACACTCTGTTACCTAGAGTGATGTCAGTCTTGAGAAGTTTCCCTCAAACTGAGAAAAGGAATGTGAACTACTCTTCCAAGCTAAACTAAGAAAAGCTGTAGGATTATCTGCCTGATATGGCATCAAACTACTAAAAGTGTCAGAGAGACAATAATGTTCTTCCTGTGTCCTTCTAGACATCACCACTGGTCAGGCATATCTAAAGAGTACATATTTCAATAGCAAAGAAGAATGTGACAACTGCCACTGAATCAGCCCAAGAAGAACATGGACCTGTTGGAGCGGGTCCAGAGGAGGGCCACAGAGATGATCTGAGGGCTGGAGCACCTCTCCTACGAGGACAGGCTGAGAGAGTTGCCATTTAGCCTGGAGAAGACAAGGCTGTGGGGAGACCTTATTGTGGCCTTTCAGCACTTAAAGGGGGACTATAGGAAAGATGGGGATGATCTCTTTAGCAAGGCCTGTTGTGACAGGACAAGGGGTAATGGTTTTAAAGTAAAGGAGGGTTGGTTTAGACTGGATATAAGGAAGAAATTTTTTACAATGAGGGTGGTGAAGCACTGGAATGGGTTGGCCAGAGAGGTCGTGGAGGCCCCATCCCTAGAGACACTCAAGGTCAGGTTGGACGGGGCTCTGAGAAACCTGGCCTAGTTGAAGATGTCCCTGCTCACTGCAGGGGGGTTGGACTAGATGGCCTCTAAAGGTCCCTTCCAACCCAAACCATTCTATGGTTCTATGAGCCAGTTCTGGTATCCCCATCCTTGCAAAGCAGCAACATAGTCACACCTTCCTGGAGAGTATGTTACAAATTAATTCATAAACTAGGCATTAAAACAAAGACCAGCAGGGTCTGAGGGACCTGTTGTCTTTTCCTGTTGGCTCTACTGCTGAGACTTCTGACTGAGGTTAGAAGAGTCTGGAAGTTCAGTTTACTCTCCAGGCAGTAATGAAAAGGACCTCTTGACTTTACAACAACGTTATAAATTTATTCCATGTTTCAAAGAAAAAAAAGATGTATTACCACTGTTTCACTGATTAATTTAATTATAATGAGGATCATATTACTAATGTTTTGTTAAACTCCTTTATTAAGGCAAGGCCAATGGGTATTTGGAAGGAAGTTTCTGTGTACGTGGTTTACTGATTCAACTCTTCATAACTCATGGACTGTACACAGAAATAATTGCCTCAGTGTGGTATTTATGACCAAGATCAATGAATTAAACATGGAGGAAAAAAATCGATTTGTAACTCATCAGGGTAAGACGCAAATTTTATCAAGGAAGTACCAGCTCCCAGAAGCAGTTTGTCCTCTGCCAGCAGATGGCACCATTACTCCTCTTTAGGAAAAGAAACCAAGGAAAAACGTCTGTTCCCAGCAAAAGCTATGGCCACTGTAGATATTTTTGCTCTTTTATTTTCACATAAAATAGAATCCTTTGCCTTAGGTACTGTTTTTGTATTCCAGTGGACAGCAACAGACCAAAGTAAGACCATACACAACCTGACAACACCAGGAGGCTGATAAGAGAGACAGAAAATATTGACTCTCACCATAATGACAGACTAAAGATCTGGTAACTTTTGCCAGTGAAAAAGGTGCATAGAGAGAATTCACAGAGACAGACCTGCATCTAATTCAAAACCCATACAAATTTCTAGATACTGAATAATTAGTTATGATGTTTTCACATACAAAAACTATTTTGTAAATTTTTTTTAATCATCCCATGCAGATGGGCTCAGGCCCTGAATCACAATATTTTTAAACAACTCCTATTTCTACAAATAGGTGTTAAGTGATGCAATAATTAATGATTAATCTTATTAAACAGAATTACAGCCCTACATAATACATAATGGTATGAAGCTGCGTCAAGGGAAGTTCAGACTGGACATTAGGAAAAGGTTCTTCACTGAGAAGGTGGTTGGTCACTGGAAGAGGCTCCCCAGGAGAGTGGTCAGCACCAAGCCTGCCAGAGTTCAAGGAGCGTCTGGATGATGATCTTAGTCATATGGTTTAGTTTTAGTTAGTCCTGTGAGGAACAGAGCATTGGACTCAATGATCCTTCGATGACCCATCCTCGATGGGTCCCTTCCAACTCGAGATATTCTATGATATGTATTAATATCTATTTAGTATGTAATACTACATATTAAACAACTACAGCTCTCTACAGCTAAAGAGAGTTGCAACAGTCTTCTAGTATAAGTTAATTTTAATGGAAAATACCTAGGTTTGGCTCTGTAAAAAACTATTTTATGAAGAAATGCAGACTAGAAAAGTATTTTTTGCAATAGAAATGACACTTCAATAGAAATAGTTCATACATATATATCAGTGAAATAAAATAGGACCTCAGAATCAGTTGGGTAAAATAATGGCTACAGTGCATAAAGCACATCAGTGTCTCATTGGTTTGGAATTTTTGGCTTCAAATGTTTTTTTCTTCTCTGCTGCTTTACAGAAGATACCTTTATTTTAAAATCTGCAGTTATGCTGTATTTGCCACTCAATCTGAAACTCAAAGGTTTCTTATACCTGATAGATAGTGATTCTTTAACATGTTCTAAGTCATCCTGTACATTACAATAATATAATAGACTGTTCAAAGTTGCCATACTGTACACAAAGCCATGTTTTTTGCACCACTGCAGAATCATTAGTCTGTTATTTCCCGTTTTATTCACTACACAAAATTAAGCAAACTTTAGTGATGTTCTGTACACCAACTTCTATATTCAATCCATTATGACAGAGAAAAAGTAAGAAATACACTTGATTTGGGAGAGATAATAATACTGAATTATCCTTGTAATCAGTGGTTAGAGAAAAAGCAATCTGCAAGTTACCATCCCTTAAAAAAACCCAACCAACCAACCAAACAAACAAAAAACAAACAAAAAACTACACCAGTTTTTGCTCGCTCCTCCACAAATTTTGCATCCTGATTTTAAAATCCAATGTCTTGACTGCCCTATTTATTTTCAGAAACAGCCACATCTCAGACCATCAGCTGACATTTTTTCCCTGAGTCCTTAAGAGTTCCAACGTTTGATCCTGTATCTCAGTAATGACAACAGAGGATGACCAAGCTGAACACTGGGAATAACTGATGTCTTGCTAGGGATGTGGCCTCATAGTATTCCTGCAATATACAGGACCTGTTCCACAGCATTGCTTAAATACCAAACGTACATCGCTGCTTCTTAGTCCACTCTGTCTCTAAGAGCAGAACCCAGTGGCGATCAGCACACCTTTTACTACCTTATATTTCATTTTCCTCTATCATAGATTGATCAGAGAAATTACTGGAACAGAGCCTGTGAGAACACACAAAACCACCCTAAAATGACTATTTGACAATGCTGTTCTGAATCTCTTCAAATACTTGGCTGAGAGGTTTGAAGACCTGGGCCTGCCAAATTCCCTGGAAGACAGAATAAAAACAAACTAGTAAGTCAGCCTGGACAAAAAGGAGGTGGGAGAACTATGCTTTTATGCCATGGTCTCCAGGAAAACATTTTATGTTAATGCTTGCATCTAATGTGATCTCATACAAACTACCAGAGAGCTTTCAGGTTTTCAGCGCTGAAATAATTTCCTAACTGTACAATACAGAAAAAAGTCTGCACACATGCATGCAGCTGAAGAAATGTACTTCCAAAGGTGGATGCACACAGCTGCAACGAACCTTTTTGCTTACTATGCCTCAACATTGGGTGGGGCCAATAAATTAAGCTAATACAAAGGAAATCATAAGGTTTTTTTAGATTTTGCTTTACAAGTATGTATGTATGTGCATATACACACACATATTCCTGCAGAGATGTTCAATGAAATCCATTTACATACTATTTTTTATCCAGATGTCTGGAATTCCTCCAGTAGTACTACAGCCACTACTTTTGCTTAGAAATACTAGGATAACTATCAAAAAAGGAAGACAGAAAACATTTTTAAAAAGTATACTTCATGCTAGGAGTAATTCCTGTATTCTAAAATAATTATTTACCCACCACTGAAACAATAAGATCTGGTACGAAGTGTACAAGCTATTTAAGCCTAAGGAGCAATAATACAAAACAGTTCTGGCAGCAATGTCAGTATAGCCATCTGCAGGATCAGTTCGACAGAACCCTATCGGGCCTATTTTTCACTACACTGGGACATTAAGTCACTACACAGCGAGAAAACACGTTATTTGTGATGTTTAAAGATCATTCCAGGCCAAAAGTGCTTGAGCAATCAGTTCCATCTGTCTCCGCATACCAGAGCGGGAGTATCTGCAGCTCCTCCCCAGACTGCCTGGCTCCAGCGCTGAGCCACTTGAGGGAACGGTTCCCGTAACCCACACGGCCTCCCGACTCGCAAACCACCCTGGCTTCCCCCTGCGAGGCGGGAGGACCCGCTGCGCGGGCCGAGGCAAGAGCCGGGGCTTCCCGTGCCGCCGAGCGGGAGCTGCAAGCGCCTCCGCAGCCGCGGCTGAGCGGGGGCTCCTCACGCGCAGCCCGCAAACGCGGCGCGTGGCTGCCGTTACCCGCGCTGGGCTCGCCGCCCCCCCGCGGCACGGCGCTTGCCGCAGGGCCTGCCCCGCTTCGCGCCCCGCCCGCGCCCGCGCCGCGGGCACCGCGCCGCCGCTGCGCTCCTCCATCTCCCCCCCACCCCGCGACACCACCGGCAAACGGGCACCGATGCCAGGTAACAGGATAAACTGCATCAGTGGAGCAGCGCTGACGAAAAGGGCAGGTCACACGCAGTAATTTATCCAGATTAGAATCCATTCTACCATTTATGCAGTAGTCTAAACTAATCTGTTTCACCTTGCATTGCCTCAAACTAGGAACGTGATTTTCAAAGATCAGCTGATGTGGGCAAATACACTGAATTGCTGAAATTATAACCTTATTTCTAAACTGTAAAAATAAGAAGGAAGTTCTTCCCAGCTTGGCACGCAATCTGAAGAAGCCAGGTCAAGCAGCATTGTCACCTGGTGCACTCCAGCTCTCACATCTGGCAGCTACCGACGCTGCAGTGCACGTCTCATCTCAATAGATATGAAGAAAGTGAGCACATGAAGCGAGTGAAGATGGATAAAAATGTTGACTGGAAGAAGACAAATACCAAAAGCACCGTTGTAGACAGAAGCCCCAGTTTCAGCAGAGGATTAGCTGTCAGCCATCTGGGCACGGAGGTGATTAGTGGGGAGAGGAGGAGCTTGAAAGGGTTATTCTAAGTGACTCTGACCAGACCACCACTACTTTCCTAATGAAAAGGTAAATTCTTTTCCTATAGGTACCATTTTCAGAGACAGTTTGTACAGAGCTCTCTCTTTAGCAGTAATGCCAATAGGCTTTGCAATCTTGGATGAGTCGCTTCTCCATTTCTTAGAGCAAAACTAACACCACTTGCCTCCTCAGCCCTGTGAGAAAGTGCAAGCGGCGGCCAGCCTTTATACTGTGTTCCAAAGATGAAACTATTTCAATAAACATTAAGTAGTAGTATCCTGTCAAAATTCACTGACAGCATATGGTGGGGGTGAAAAAATAGAGACATTGCACAGGAAATGGAAAATAGGAAGGACCTTCCCCCGGTAGGAATTCATTGACCAAAGAAAGGGGGAAAGGGCAGGAAGTCTGCAAACAGTAATACCAGTCTCCCTTCCTCATCATGTTTGCTCCCTTTATTCCGGGGCAAGCCCAAAGAATACAGACCCAAGCTTGTTCCCATAGGAGGGTGACAGTTGCCAGTCTCATGCCCTGTGTGACCTCTAATTAGCTCCTCTGTCAGCCAATTGTACGGCCCAAATTCCAAAATCCTGGAAAAAACAACCCAATAAAACAGTCGGTGCCCTGCAAAAGTTTGCTATTTACTTTTCTGCATTAATGTACACGAGCTGCTGGTTTCCCATTGGCTCTTCACTGCATATATTCCAACATACTTCAAAGTGGGCACTCAAAACAAGACACTGCGAGCTGCTGCATTGTAAAGCATGCACCATGATCCAGGTCACTCACAATAAACTAAGCCAAGGGCACTGTAACTTATTAACCAACTTTCTCTCCTGGCATTGTTCACAGTTCTACAGCCACAGAACTGCTGGGAGCCTGTTGCAATCGCCAGCAACCAGCCTATCTCAGGAAGTTACTCCAGGGTACTACCATAGGAAAAGCTGGTTTACACAGATTTCTTTGAAAAAAAGAGTAACAGGATGGCTTCAAATATGGCTATTAAGAATCCAGAATTAAACTTCACAGATACTTCCCCATGTAATGATTTATCTTTCAGATTCAGTGCCATGAGACACCAATTAGCGTTCATTGAGAATTCGTGATCTAATTTGGAGTGTTTTCTTTAAGTTATGGTATTTAAATTAATCCAACGCCTTTTTGCCCCAGATACATGGAAGAATAATGATGACTGGAAGGTTTTAAATTTCTCCTTCTATTTGCATAGTAGGCAGAAATACAGGATAGCTGTTTCCCAGGAGAGGGGAACATATCTCAGGGGAAAAAAAAAGGAGCCATCAAACTGTAAAAGCAACTAATGCCAGTTGTGAAAAATCATGAGCTGCTACTGTACTGGTTAAAGGTGTGACTGACTTTGCTCCAAAATAGGAAAGAACTGCTACTCCCAAAGGAAAGCGAACATGGCATTTACTTTCTGGAATAATGATATCCCTGGAGCAGCAACACAATGGCAATTCCAAAAGGGCAGGAACTCTACTGCCACCCAATGAAGTTATAATTAAAAACCATGAGAAAATTAGAAACAATGTGAGCATGCAGAGCTAGCTCAGAGAGTAAGCTGTAGAAGGCAGCAACACAGCTGACCTTGAATGAAGATGGAAAGAAAATGACACAAAGACAACTTTCTACCACACTTTTGTATGTGCTGCTTGCCCTGGCATGTTACACGTAGAAGTCACAGACATCACAGTGGGACTATTTAAATAACACAGAACAAGATAACGTATTACACATAACTATGAGGAATAAGTTTTCCCTTTCTTTTTGTCAGTCAGTAAAATCTGCCATGACAGAAAAAACACCAAGATAACTGCACTGATTTAATTACACAAGAGATTTCTGACAATGTAGCCCTCAGAAATCTGGAGTTCCAATTTCCTGAGGTAAGGATTGGTAGAAAACAGATATGCACATGGAACTAAACACTGCCTCCATTCAGAATCATCCACAATTAAAAAAAAATGTCTGTAAACACATCTTTCAAGTTTTTGGTTTCAGGTTTTGAGTGCTTCTGTTTTTGCAAAGGACTGCAACGAACAGAGGAATATAGCCATGAACCTGCAATAAACCTTGCCAATGAACCTCCCTAGTCTTTCTCCCTAGTGGACATGAAGTCCACTGGGATGTAGAATTTAATCCTTTTTAAACTGCATCCAAGTATGTGTAAATTATAATAATGCTGATGACAGTGTAACATATACAGATAAAGATCTTTCCACCTCCCAGATGAGTGCCCTATCCCAGAAAGCTACAGGACTGTGCTCCTTTTCATTTGCTTTATTTCTCTTTCCATGAATCATGCTGCATGGTGTCACAGCATCAGTAAGGCAGGAGAAAGGAGTACTGCTGCACAGACTAGGGGGCAGGCTAATAGTGATCAGTGCACCCTGGTGAAATGTAAGAGATGTGGATTTATATTCCCACAGACCGAGGAGGGAACAGAACTCTCTGATTAACTTCTTAGAGAAGACAGGGGTGTCTTAGATTTGCTTTCGGCCACAAATCATTGAGTAGGTAAGTATTCAAACAGTATTCAGCCAAAAATATTCAAGAAGCATAATAAGAATTTATCTAATACCAACATATGTACCATCTGGCAACTGCAAATGACAAATGTTCCCATCAGTAAAAAACAACAAAGAGTTATTCCATGCCCTGGAACAGATCGTCTGGCATTGCCTGACACTATGAACACTTCTGCTCACCTATTAGGGGTTAATTATAGTAATTGGATAAAATGATCTTTTCTGTCTTTTCTTGCATTCTTTTCATTATTCCCAAACTGCCATCACATAAAAAATAAGATACTGGTGTGGATTACTGGCCCTGTTAAACCACAAACAGGAATAGCAGAATAGTATTACTTTTATTATTTAAAAAACACTATTTACAACTAAAATCCTGTTCAGCTGAGTTGAAGTTAACATCAAAATGGTTTCCACTCAATAGGTAATAGTATAGTTCTTACTAGCTGAGAGAAAGCTACAGTCTACATTTTTCAGAAGCTGTAAACTGCCTTTTTTAAAATGCTAAGTAAGAATGCAGAGCATCTTGCTTGATTCAGACTAAGCTTTCCACGCATGGTACACAATGAGTAAAGTGTTAACGCACATCTGTGACCACTCTCTTCTAGGTGCAGTAAGACTTCTCATTGGCCTACACTTGAGAGTTTCTTGTTGTAAATTTCTTCACCTGCATTTTCAGCTCTGATAAATGAGATATTTGTCGATCTGCTGTAGTGCTTGGCAGGGGAGAGCCTATTCCCATTTCCCACAAAAGCGTGCCACAGAGTGCGCTCAAACTCTACATACAGCAAGACTTTGTCCATAAACTTTATCACTATGAAAACAAGTACAGTTCTTATATTTTCCTTCTTTGTTTTTTCTGTACATTAAGTCAGACTTTGCAGGCTAGACAGTCAGGCTGGTTAGGGAAAATTAAAGAATCTTATCATGTTGGACTCCAAGATTACAGAACGGTTGCTATCTGTTAAAGCAATAGAAATAAACACATGGGGAAGAGGTTAAAACTCTATCTCAATATCAGCTCCAGACACTGAGTGCTGTTTTTAAGCTCTTGAAACGACAAAAAGAAACGACTCGCCCATGAGACTACTAGCATGTTTTTTTAAAACCCAAGCCATATTTCCAGCTGACATTCTTAATGCAGTCTACACCTTGTAACAAAAGCCTTAATTTATGAACAATTGCAAAGCTACATAAGACCAGATATTTAAAATTTAAGAGCAGGTGTTTGGAATCTAGCCAGGTGTCATGAAAGACTTGCTCAAACTGTGAAAAATCCTAACACAGAAACTTCCTATCTCTTGCATGATGGTGTGTACACTGTATGAAAGACACACAGGTCTTCATTACTCAGTACGATCCAATTGTCTAGAACATACTTCATTCTATCTAGATAGCATTACACTACTCTTTTCTTTGATTTTTAGCCAAGACTAACAAATTCATCTGTGATAGCTCTATAGTCCAGTTTGTGAGAGGTGAGAAGGAAAAGGTAATAGTCATTTAGGCTTTCTTTTTTAAGTATACATTGCCTTCAACAACTATTATGCTGGCTCAAAAGCAGATTTTAGTTGAGCTCTGTAAAAATCATTTTGGTGTTCCCTAACAGAAACTTTTCAGGCACTGAAAAACCAGACATGAAACTCAGTTCATTAATATGATTTCTTTAAGTAACATCATTGTGTCTGCAATTCAAATAGTTATTTTTTCTCTCTGACTAATGGAGATGGTCTATTAGAAGTATATATCAGCTTCTCAGGGCACTCTCTGACCACATACTAAATGAGATAACACCTGTACTCTACAATTAGTCATACACACATCCTTCCTGAAAAATGATGCTTGCTCAGAAACAGAAACTGCATAGGAATTGCCAGAATACAGCTGCCGCTCTATCTGGATGACTGTGATTTCCTACCCCATCCCAAATGGGATTAACAGTCATCCTATAAACTCCATGCTATGTTAATTCACTAGCAGCTATAAAGTCAATAAATGAAAATGTTGCCTTCCTTTCCTTTGGGCTGACTGCCTATTCTGGAGAAAAAAGAATACAAGGATATTTTGTCGGTAGACAACTGATTCATTAAATATCTTTCTGGCATTTTTTTTTTTCAAAAAAGGGTTTATATTCCTGCTATTACTAGTTTCCCAAAAGTATATTGTGACAACAATTTTTTAATTCAGGTATTTAAGCTCACCATATTTCTAAGATTCGATTAAGGTCTCATCGTTATAATTATGGTTTTGTTTTTGAAGTAATACTTTAAATTACTTACTAATTTTATTTTTCATCTGTATTTAGCCCAGGGAGACAATGGAGAAGATACAATTTTTTAAAAAAGATATGGCTAGCACCTTGCCGTAAATGAGCATCAAAGAAAGTCACAGGTCAGCAACTGATGATAATCCATTCAGAGCTCTCAATGACAAGGCAGTTCCTCAATTAATATGACACTATTAAAACACTATTATTGCTTATGATAACTAATACATTGAGATGTTTATTTTAAATTTAACCAGATGTCAGTAGTGAAATTAGCATCCCATTCCTTGTTTTGTTTTTAACATTACTAGATGTCAAAATACACAATTTATACTTACATTCTGGACTACTTATTTCCTCATTGTTTATTAGTATTCTAGCCTAAGCATCTTTTATTTGTGGTGGCATTTCATTTTGGTTTGTTATTGGTTGGGGTTTTTTTCTGTGTGGTTGGAAGATTTTTCATTACTTTTTTTTTTTAAGCTCTACATTGTTTTGTCTCATTCACTATAGTATTTTAAAGATTTTTTTTTCATTTTAAACATTGCTAAACATTTTAAAAAGAGTAATATCTAAATGTGAACAGAGTTAAAAAGTTTGTTAAGTAAGTTCATTTTTCTTAACATTACTTTTGGCAAATTCTGATCCTTTATTTCTTAAAATTGCCACTGCCTCCTTTATCATCTCCATTTGTCTCATCTTTGCTATAACCTTAGTTCTCCTTCTACAGCAGTGGGAAATCACACTGGATTATATTCATTTTGAGAAGGTACTGGATTTATCAGAGCAAATTATGTGCATCAACAGCTAGATTTTGCTTTGATGAATCCCCCCACCAGCGCACTCCAATCATGTGAGCTATCCCACCGCGTCTTCATTATCCCAGTGAGGTGACAGCCCTGTAACTAGACTCAGACTTCTAACTTCTGCTCGTTCCCTACACTGCATTCATCAGTGTAGAGGCATTTCAGAGAAGTGCCCAAGCATGATGATTCCTCAGCACAGGCAAAACAGCTTTTACCATAAGGCTGCTCTGCAGGCACTTTCTTCTCCACACATCTAAGCTCCATATTCCACTGCAGCTCTGTTTTGCCGATTGCTATGCCCCTTTGATTCCCACCACCTGGGCCCTTGGCTTGCCTACCCTCTCTCTAACTTCCTCAGTTGATTTTTGAGGAATCAATCCCTGCCCCATTGTATCTAGTTTAAATTTCTGCCTACCATATTGGCTAGCTTGTTGGCACAGATGTTTTTGCCCCATTCAGTCAGCTGGATCCTGTCTCTTACAAGCAGCTATGAACCCTCAAAAAAGGTCCCGTGGTCACAGAAACTGAAGCCCTGCGGCCGACACCAGCTTGCGCAACTAGTTGGTAACCCGCAGGATCCTCCTCAGACCCTTCCCCTCAGTGGCAGAATCAAGAACACCACCTCCATCCTCATGCACTTGAGCGCTGCCCCAGTACCCTTCAGTTGTGCCTGACACTTCCCAGGTCACCCCGGCAGTATCTTTGGCACCTACATGGAAGAGCAGCAGGGCGTAGTAGGTGGAGTGTGAGGCAAGCCTTGGCAGCTTCTCTACAACAACCGAAATTTGAGCACCCAGCAAGCAGCAAACCTCCCTAAATGACAAATCATGTCAGCAGATGGAGACCTTTGTCCCCTGCAATAGGGAGTCTCCAACAATGATCACTTGCCACCTCCTTCTAGTGGTCCCAAGTGGCTCAGGGTCAGCCACTGGAAATGCTCCACTTAATGGCACTCCCAGCTCCTCCTCAGCTATGAGGGCAGCAAACCTATTCTGTAACTGCAAGTCATGAGGTGGGGCTGGAGCCTTCCTCCCAGTGTGAGAGGTCATCAGCTTCCAGCCTTTGCCATGATGGGAGTTTCCACCTTCCGAATTCATAAGCACAGGCTTTTCCCACTGTGCTTTTCCCATCTCTCCGCTACAGTTGTGGGTTGAGGTTCATGAAGCTGCAGGGTCTCAGGAAAGCGCCAGTTGATCACTTTCTCATCCTTTTGGATTCTGCAGTTTGCTGACCTCGTCCCATAGCTCCTTCACTTGGAGGCACAGCTCCTCAACAACTTCACAGCTCATGGCAGGCCAGAAGTGCCCCAGCACCAGGTACTCCATGCTGCCTCAGACCAGAGAAACTGCATCCTCCTTTTGAAGTTCCGTCTGGGTCCAAGAGTCCAATAGTGAAAGGACAGTGACTCCAAAACTGGAATTTGGATGTAAAACAGGCCTTGATTCCTTGCTCTTTTTCTTTGCTTGTCTTCTTTTAAAAATGCCAAATAAAGAAACACAAGAATATTAAGACAACATTTGCTGAAATCATAATACTAGATCACACTAAATATCCAAAATTTTTAAAAACGGGGAAGATAACTTTCACTGAAATTGTGTATTTGCTTTTCTTAAAAATTGTTAAAGCAAAATGAAAAATAATTTACTTCCCCCCCCAGCTATTTGTTTCCTTTTATCACCTGATCAATATGGATAAATTTAAATTAAATAAGGTAAATTCACTGTGGCCAAATTCAATGATTTGGTGGTGAGATTTCTACAAATAACTTCCTTGCTCATGTATAATCAGGAATTAAAATAATCCAAGCACCCATCACTAGGCACACCTGCTCTTCAACTGTCAATAACACAGACAATAACCTCTTGCTTACTACTCATCAGGAATGTACCAGTCATGTTTGTGCAGTTCTTACATCAACAAATATATCAATATGCATAAATATATTTTTACAAGTAGATAAATGTTACTGTGCTACACTTGTGTAAATCCAGGGAATGACTCCTGTGAAGCAGTAGAGCTTGTCTATGTATGTCAGGTCCAATTTTTTCCTGTTATATGTGAAGCCCAAAGTGAAAACTTGTGAACCTTTTTTTCTAAGTAATTAATTTGTATGCGGATTGAAGAAAAATTTTTTGGCTTTCAAACTCAAGAAATGCCCAAATCACTTTGCACAATTGCATATAAAATATGGGTACTGCTGTTACTGTGCTGTCAAATGTGACAACCATTCTGTACTCAGCAATATTTCAAACACCATCCAAATGCAACCATACAAATGTCACCTCTACCTATGGAACTTTATAAATGAAGCAATATTAATCAATTAAGGGACAGCAGAGTGCATGCAGAAGCAGCCAAGTCTACCTGAGGATTACAATAGGGAGTTCTGGGTGGGCAATCAAGTTTAAACTGCAGAACTGCCAAGGCACACGGATTCTCTGTACGATAAAACGGATTTCCGGTCCCACACTGAGGGAAACTGAGAAACTTTTGCCTATAGCCAGACAAGAGAAAATTTTGCTATTACACCATTTACCTATTATATGCTATTATATCACTTACCAAATCATTTGACTTCTGCTCACAGAAATATATGATTAGGTATGTGGGAGGTCATCTACATATTTCCACTCCACATTTCTGAAGATGGCATTTTTATATGAATTACCATGATACGGAATGATACTCCTCTCCTGTGCTGATTGGTAAGTGAAAGTTCTGTCCAAGCCTTTCAAGCAGAAACAAAGACCCCCAAACACCTGAGCTAATGTGAATCTGAGGGGTCACTGAGTACCATTTTAATTAGCTATTTATCTTGTACCCAATAGACCAGAAGAGTAAAAACATATCTTGCCCTTTTACATTGTATGTACTCGCTATGCTTAATGAAAGGATCTTTTTTTTCCAAATTACCTCCTTATTTGGCATATCAGACCTCCTACTCTTATAATTTTAGGGGTTTCCTTTCACAGAGAGGAAGCAGCTGTACAGTATTACATATTCTTCAGAGGGGACGCTTTTCAGAGGGGGCAGTGCACACCAGATGAGTTTCTTTCCATCTTAGCCTTTCACATACTGTACAGGTTTATAAATTGTGCAGTGCTCTAATGATGTCAATCTTTTGTTATAAACTAACCCCAAAGAAACATGATAATAGGCCGCCATTCATAAATGTTGTTATTCAGAATGGCTGCCATCCTCCTTATCGTTAAAGGGGCCAAACTTCAAAATGGGTA
Organism: Anhinga rufa; assembly: GCA_013400875.1. Classification (NCBI taxonomy): domain Eukaryota; kingdom Metazoa; phylum Chordata; class Aves; order Suliformes; family Anhingidae; genus Anhinga; species Anhinga rufa. Next base: position 38,728 of record VZTV01052412.1, read on the forward strand.
ACATTTCCTCAAAATTGTTACCACATATGAAAATGTGGGAATTATTTTCTAGCAGCATAAAGTTGTTCTCAGGAGAAATGGCTGCAGGTCTGTAGTGCCTACTCAGCCTACACAGCAGCCTACGCAGCAGAGAATGCAAAGCTACATGGAGTAGATGACAGAAGCAGAGCACTGGGGAAAGATGGCTGCTTGATTAGAGTTTGCTTTTGGCACTCAGAGTGACAGATTTTGAAGGTTAATAAAACAACCATAAACCCATACCTAGTTTTCTATAGTACAGGCTGGTGCAGAGGAAGCAGTCAGTTTATGCTGTCTAATGATTGTTAGGGGTACCCGGAGAGACCCTGGTCCTGCCATAAACTCTTGTCAGTCGAACAATCAGTAAAACCTGATCCAGTTCCAGTGCTACCTTTTTCCTCTTCTAGTATCCTCATCTGTTGGTTGACACAAATAAGTTTCTTCCTGCCTGACAGAACAGTGTTAACCACACACTGCTTAGGAATTACAAAGGAACAGTGCCGGTGGTAGTGGCCAGAAGTCATGTCCTCAGACAGCAAGAAGGAAAGATCACTAGAATAAAAAGCAATTATTTTTAGCTATTTGAACAATTAATGGTTACTAACTAATAGTAATTACTTTTGTTATCTTACTGAAGAATACAGAGATGATTGACAGGAGGCATACAAAGAAATGACAGCAACTTAATATAACTCCTGATATGTTTTGAATGTTGGAGATGCTGGTATTTTAAGCAATACTTAAAGAATCAAAATACAGTTACTCCACTAAGCCACAGAAAGAGATTTTTAACGATTAGCCTTTTCCAGTAGCAAACCGAAGGTTAGCAACATTTGTTTAAAAGTAACTCTTTCAAACTAATTGGAAGACTTGATATACAAGGTGAGATCCTGGTACTTCCTCTAAGGGAAGCTCCCAGGAAACTAGAGGCTGGTCAGCCTTACCTCAATACCTGGGAAGGTGATGGAGCAACTAATCCTGGAAGCCGTTTCCAGGCATATGAAGGACAAGGAAGTCATCAGGGGTATTCAGGATAGATTCACCAGTGGGAAGTCACACTTGACCAACTTGGTAACCATCTATGATTGAACTACTACTGGCTTGGTAGATAAGGGGAGAGCAGTGGATATTGTCTACCTAGACTTCAGTAAGGTTTTTGACACTATCTCCCATAAGATCCTCATAGACAAGCTGATGAAGCTGGCACATAATGTAGTTGGAGGCCGGTAACTAGCAGTGTATGCCATGGGTCACTACTGGGTCCAGTCCTGTTTAACATCTACATTAATGATCTAGATGATGGGGCAGAGGACACAAAACTGGGAGGAACGGCCGATATGGCAGAGGTTTGTGCTGCCATCCAGAGGGACCTGGACAGACCGGAGGAGTGGGCTGACAGAAACTTCATGCAGTTCAACAAGGGCAAGTGCAAAGTCCTGCACCTGGGGAGGAACAACCCCAGGCACCAGTATGTAGGGGGGCTGCCCAGCTGGAAAACAGTTTTGCAACAAAGACCTGGAGATTCTGGCAGACACAAGGCTGAACATGAGCCAGCGATGCACTATTACGGCAAAGAAGGCTAATGATATCCTGGGCTGCATAAAGAGGAGTACTGCCAACAGGTGAAAGGAGGTGATCGTTGCCCTCTATTCAGCACTGGTGAGGCCACACCTGGAGTGCTGCAGCCAGTTCTGGGCTCCCCGTACAAAAGAGACATTGACAACTGGCCACGAATATAATTAAGGGACTGGAGCATCTCACATAGGAGGAAAGGCAGAGAAAGCTCAGACTGTTTAGCCTGTAGAAGAGAAGGCTGAGGGGAGATCTTATCAATGTATATAAATAGCTGAAGGGAAGGTGTTAAGAAGATCAGAGCCAGGCTCTTTTCAGTGGTGCCCAGTGACAGGACAAGAGACAATGGGCACAAACTGTAGAACAGAAGGGTCCATCTAAACATAAGAAACACTTCTTTACCATGAGGGTGAGTGAGCACTGGAACCGTTTGCCCAGAGAATTGGTGGACTCACGTCCTTGGACATAAATCAGAAGCCATCTGGACGTGGTCCTGGATAACCAGCTTTAGGTGACCCTGCCTGATCAGGGGAGTTGGACCCCTTCCAAACTTAAAGATTCTGTGATTCTTAGGTGTTTTTATTGACCTTCTAGCGTTACTTTCATAGCCTTTGAATTAGGAAGGAAATAAAAGTGAAAAATATGAAAGCAGGAAGGAATAAGAGACATGCTGAAGTGAAATTCAGAAAATAATTTGAAGATATTCAAGATTATTTACTAAGACCTATTTGGATAGCACTTTATGAAGAAAATATAAGATAATTCTCACAGCAAAAAGAAAGTGATTTTTGTTTTTTAATCCCAGTTGTAGAGAATGGACCCTGAATATAAACTTTCTGTCATGCTGTAGAAGAAAACAAAGTTTCCATCCTCACAAATCTCATACCAGTTACTAGATAATGCTTGATTATTAATAGCATATATAAAAGTGTTCTTTTTCCCCACTTATTTTTAAGTGGAAGTAAAGAACTCACTTGGATCCAAAGAGCCCAAATTAACTGTCAAGACCTGATAAAAGTGCCAAAAAAACAACTCCTTTTAATTAGTTCTTATTTCAGATAGGCAACAATTTACTTTGAAAGCTCTCCTATAAGATCAAAAATTGCCCCAAAGAAGTACTGCCAAAAGGTGTCAAGCAGCCATTTCCTCCACATCTGCTCTACTTCAGAGGATTCAGTTTGGTCCTTCAAACAAAATCTATACAAATATCCTGAAAATTTCTTTAGATACCATAGGTACAAGATGAGATAAACTTGGCTGTTAGACCAGCAGTGTAAAAAAAACTGTATGGAACTTGCAGAGATATCACAATCTGGTATTAACATCATCATCACTGAACGCAAATACTAAATCATGACTCACTTATTGCTAGCAATAGTAAACATACTCTAACTATTGATTGCGTAGTTGAAGTCCTGGAAACTCAACTAAGAGCAAACATTTTAAATTTTATTGGATTCCTTGATATAAAAGTGATGCTGGATATTATTAACCTACACAGAATCCTGGATTCCAGAGATAGCAAAGTGCCTATTCACCCTCTAAGATTTAAACCAATAATACTTACAGCCAACAAAAATTAAAAAACAAGCAAACAAACAAACACACACCCAAACCCCACAGAATTATTACTGATCTACAAAATTAATAACATTTTCGAAAAAAAATCATTATTTAATTTCTGGCTCTTGACCTAGAATATATGAACTGAACGTATCTTCTTAGCATGCTAGATTTAAATTACATCAAAAGACGCTGCTTTTTGACACCTCACTGGTAGCTGGATTTTAAAGCAGAACATATATTCTTTTGAATAAATTACAGAAAACAATTTAAGGAAAATTAAGACTAAAGTTTGAATAACCAAAACAGACTAAACCAATCCCATAGCTGAATTTGGTTTGATATGCTGTATCTACGTAAGTGACCTTTGTGTTTTATTAGTGTTTCAATTATTGTTGTACTTCAGAGAGTTTCAAAATTGCATGCTACAAATAAAGAAAATTTAGGTTCAAATTAAGCTGGGGAAACAGGGCTGGGGGAGCTTTTCATTCACATGCAAACACGTTGTGTCCTTCAAAGTATGGACAGCTCTAAAGACAACACCATATTTGATTGCTGTTATAATTTGCTTTCTAACAGCAGGTACCCACTGTTTACCAGAATAATTTTTTTTTGAGACATCTCAACGTTCTCATTTTTCTCAACAGATTTTAAAAACCACAGTAGTAAAATTTGGTGTTAAAAATCAGTCAGGTTGCCATACGTGTAAAGGAGAACAAACCAGAATGCTACAGGCAGCGGCAACGCACACCACACGGAGACAGAAAACAGCCCCGCACAAACTCCACTGCGGTCACACGGGCCAGCATCACTGACAGACATTTATACTTTGGCATAAAAAAATTTTAGCGTTGCCCAGCGCTTACACGTCCTTCCCACTTCACTGCATGTGATAAGCAGCCCCACCACACACTCCATGAATGACTTACAGCAAGCGACGGCTTCAGGGAGCTCCGACAGACTGCCCACCGGCATTGCGGGTCCCAGGGCGACGGCTGGCTCCGAGAGGGCGTCCGAGGGGCACCCAGGGAGCCGGGGCTGCAGGGAGGCTCCAGCGCACGGCCTCCCGGCCTGCTGCTCGCCCTCCGGCAGCCAGGAACTTCCCCCACGGGCAGGCGAAGGAAGCTCCGTGTTCAGGCAGCTCCCTGTCTTCTGACAAAACAGAAATCCTCCTGATGCGCAGGAGGTAGGTTTTAACGCTAATAGTACCTCAGCTCATTTCCCCGTGAAACTTGCCATCCAGGCTCTCTGGTATTGCACGTCAGGAAACACAGTGCCTGGCAAGCCACATCAGCCCATACCCCCACTCGGTTTTTTTTCCAAAGTAGAAGGGAGAGTACACATTTTGCCCAACTGCCTGCAATTCGGCATGTATTTTGTAGTGTTTTGCCTTAAAAGAGAGCAGCTGAGCGGTAGAGAGGAAAACTGCCGCCCCCTTCCTCATGGCAGCTGCCCCTCGCCTAAGCGACAGCCCTAAGGAGGGGTGGCTTTCCCCGCGCCCTGGCGGGAAGCGCGTGTGGGGGTGGGCTGCGGTGGAGCCGCCTCGGAAGCGCTGCGAGGGAGCCGGCAGAGCGGCAGCCATGGCGCCGCTGGGAAGGGTGAGGAGGAGGTATGCCTCCCCGGGGGTGAGACTCCTGAGGACTCACAGGAAACTGCGCGGGTGGCTGAAGCCGTAGAGGTTTGCTGAGGGGAAAACGTGCCCCAAGTTAAAAGGCCGTGCTGTGAGGATGCTGTGGGTGGAGAGTTCTGTTTACAGTCTTCTCCCATTTTTTTCCCTATTAATTTTTTTAATCAAAAACATTCAGAGCCTTAGCATTTGAAATGGTAATTGTTTTAGTCTGTTTTTTGGGAAAACCAAGTTTTATTAAGATGGCCGCTGTAAGGCCTCTGCATAGTCTGACTCCTCTTACCACAGTTCAGCGCTGAAGGCTCAGATGCAGCTGGTTTGGGTTAAATTCTTGAGTCCAAGAGGTAAAAGCACCCCACTTACCAAATACACCACCCTATGAGTCACAAACAATTGCTGAAGGATGGGAAATACTACAGCAGATGTTCGCAATGACACTTAAATTCCTAAGTCATTTCAAGTAAAACTGTTCTACCAGGAAGTTGAGCTTTTTTCCCTCCTAAAAGAAGCCTATGAATAGTCTAGAATCAATAGAGATCTTAGATCGTGGGGTTTGGATCATTTTCCAGAGAAATACTTATAGCTTTCTGTGTGTTTGCAGTAGTTCTGAGTTGCTAGACATAACTTTTGGCTAACAGTTTCAATTTGCATGGTAGCTGGATGTGCTGCTTTTAACATGGCTAAAGTGATCAGCTAACCTCTTTCAGAATAGCCTGCTATAAAGGTATTTCATTATTAGTTTATGGGTTAAAAATGCTTTGAGCTCACCAGATGGTTTTTTAATTAGGCATCCCCCTCCATGCCTGCATGTGCCTACATGGCAGTTGGAACTTTGAGAGTTATTTTCAAGACTTGAGTCTGTCTGAATATGCTGCAGCAGCCAGCACAGCACATGTATAATCAATTTTCTTAGCTTGTAAGTAAGCCTGTAATGAATGATCAGTATTTAGTATAAAATTCAATAGCATGGGGGTACAAATGAAAGAGCTAACTAGTTGTTGGAGAGAGAGAGAGATACTCTTTAGCACTGTATTTCACTCCATACAAACCACAAACAAGCTACTACAGCCATAATTACCAGGTTGGGTTTGTTTTGTTTTTTATTCCACTGATGAATGCTTTTGAGTCTGCTTCTGTATATTTTTGCTCAGTTAGCATTAATGTTATTGGATAGTAGGCTTTCAGTGCTTCAGGCCTGTCTAACCTGGGCAAGGCTGAGAACCGCTCCAATGTCGCATGTCAAAATGTCACAGATAATCACCAAAAGTCTTGCTTTGTTAGAAAGGATAGAATTACAACACAGTAACTTCTTACCATTTTTGAATGCTTCTGCTTATTTTTGCATTGGTATCCATAAAATTTCAGCATCAGAGAGGTAAGGGAGAACTTCAACATTTTTTCGTAATTTGAGGTAGAAACCTGGTAAAAATCGAGGAAACAAAAAAATGTACAAACCTAATGTTTGGATTTTGACTCCAGGGCATTATGAGTTGAGTTTATCTGATCTAATCTCAGGTGGATACCATATAGCTCAAAACTTCTTAAAACTGCTCGGAAGTTTCATACTCAGATCATCCCAAAGTAAGGATATCAACAAAGCATGGTACCATATGGAATTTTGGAAACCAGTTTCCATGAAGTACTGGAAAAAAATCCCAACTGAAATGGGAATTTTGATTTGGAGGTGTCTGTCTCAGACTCATGATTTCATGAGCATCTGCAGTCTCTTCACTGATGGTAAGTTGTTGGCACATTTGGACACTTGATCCTGGTAAAAGCTGATACTTAACAGAATATACTGTAGTAATGAGAGTTTCTGACCCTCCTTCCTTGCCAGTAGCCATGAGTAAACATTTCCTTTGGCAGAACCAATAACCTGACTGCTCTTAATCCAGATGCCTCAAAATGGGCTGAATAGTTCAAAAGGCAACATGAAAATAACACATGGGTTGCATCTTCACTGACAATAAGCAATCAAAAAATCAAAAAAAATATTTGTATCCATTAGAGAACGTTGCTGTAAATATTTCAAAGCCTCAAACACTAAAGGATATTCTGATGTGGTGAATCATATTTATGTCATTGTTGAGATACCTGTTGATTTTGATGCTTGCTGACAAGAATTTTAATCATGGTCATTTAACTACCTTCTGCTGGTCTCTTTAGAATTTGATTCAGCAAGTAGACAGTATTAAAGTGCTAAATCTTGAACATTGTACACAATATGATTTTTCACATATTGTTAAAAAAATAGTCTTGAGAATTATAATCTCAGTGGTGCAACTCAGTGTAGCAGTACAGAAAGCAGTGTCCTAAATGTTGTGCTGCTTTTACCTGTGAAATTGGAAATAACTTTCATGCAGGGACAGGCTGTACAGGCAATAAAAGTGCCTTCATCAATCCAGTGGTTTCCCTGTTTGACTTAGTGTTATGAAAGCAATTATGTATGAATGATCATATAAATGATAAATATCCTTGGCCCAGATTGTCAAGAGAATGACCAAGATTGTTTATCTTGTTTGCTCCAAGATAAAGTTCTTTCCACGTAACAATCTCATGATACAGGTTGCCTTAATCCAAGTTCCTTGATGTATTCAAGCATTGCCACATGAAGTCGTAGAAAACAGTAGAAAGCCTCCATCTCCTAACAGCAGCCGGTCCACTGTTCTTATTGCTTACTCTCAGTGGTCACACTCAAAATAGGATGTGAAGAGAGAGATCTTAAAAGAATGCATTCAGGTTTAGCCACTGTAAAAACTGCTGGAAAACACCATTTCTTCTCTCTCACCAGTATTCATTATCATTGCAAGCATAATAAAATAGCAGAAGTTACAATTAGTACTGGCAAAGTGAGCAGAAGTGTTTTGACAGTTACTATTGTACTTCAGCTTAATAACATTTTAATATAACTGTAGCTTGCAGCTTTCTGCAGAAAAACTACCTCCATTTGTTAGTATAGGCTGTAATACATCAGTATGCTCGGATATCAACTATTGGCTACAAACAATTCTTTCTATTGTCTCTTGTTTGATAGAAGGATTATAAGGCTACTAAACATCTTTCCAAACAATGACGCAGCCATTTTATTGCTTGGCTGGAAGAAACAGGGTGTATCCGGACATGAAAGTTTTAGTATATGGGACATGCCATCCAATGAAAAATGTTGCAGAGCACCTTTCAGCAGTCCATTACAAGTATATCACACACATTCTTTGTTATCTATGCTGCCTTCCCATACAATTTCAAATCCAGTCCCTATCCTTATCTTCAGCAGCCTCCCTTGTCTGAATTCAGTATTCTTAAAAGTCTGTTGAAAGCTCTGGAAAAAAGGCTGTAGTCATCAGCAATGTTCTTCTAGCAAATTGGTAGTCTTTTCAATAAGCTAACCTATAAGAGGAACAAGCTTACCTTGTTCTAGAGAGCGAGAGAGGACTGCCTTAATGCTTACTACTTGCAAGGCATTAACCTCAACATTTCTATTACATTTAATGGTGTTTATAAAACACCAGCCCTTTAAACAAGAGCCCCACTGCATACATCTTTCTCACCTTGGTGAAAGGATAACAGATTGAACCAATACCTGGCAGAGATGTAGTCTTGTTTCTCAGTGCGTTACTGGAAGAAACTCAAGCAAGATCATCAGTGTGGTACAGCAGAAGATAGGTGTAGCAGTAGTAATTAGTAGGAATGCAATATGCTGTTTGAAACTGAATTTGACTCAGTCGTCAAAATAAAGCTGTGTGGGAAGCCCACCTTCCTGTATGAAGCCTAACAGAAGTCAATAATGATTGTCTGAGAATTGAACTCCCTTGCACCTGTATTTGTGGTTCTTGCAGGAGAAGAAAGGATAACACAAAGAAGGTACTCCCATTCTTTTCTGACTCTGTATGAAACATCTCACATTACAGTGTCTGCTTCTTATTGAAAATCCAGAGTAACCAGAAACATACGCTTTCTCAGTGAGGGCAAGGAATACATGACATTTCCTTGAATCTGCACATTTACATAGGGACCACTCCACTGCATAGAGAATGCTTGTAGTAATTAGTGAGAGAGTATGTAAACATCGTAGGCTCTAGCTTTTCAGGTGAGATCAATTAAACACAAATAAATTTGAGTTCTGCCTGGAAATGTGTGGAACATAGTTAAATATGATAAAAGAAAAGCTAAAATTCAACCTTTTTTTTTTTTAAATTGTCTTTACGTTCTGGTACTTCTCAGACATGAATTTTCCACTGCTTTTGAGACTTGGGGAGTATTACCTTTAAAGTACGTGAGAGTTTTATCATCGACTTTGGCAACTGCTAGGATTCGTGGATGTATTAGTTTTGTTTAATTAAAAATATGTAAACATAGGAGCGGTTGAACTTGCCAGATTTCCCACAGGCAACTTCAAGTTCTCGTATACCTTGTATTCTCAAGAAGCAAGTACTCTGCTGATAGTCTGTTGAGAAACTAAGATAAGTACACTATACACAGCTTGGCAGTCACAGGCTTTGGAACAACTGTGATGTTAGCTCAAATGGAATTACTGACATCATACCAGAATTACATCAGTGGAACAAAACCCTGCGTTTTTTTTCACATGCTTTGGGCCACATTGACCACTTTGATTGGTCGAAGTTTTCAGTTCTGTATAGAGTTGTCATCAAACCTGACAGCAGCACAGCTCTCTGGACTCACCAGAAAAGGTCAAAAGAACAGTATTATGTGTATATACATACAATGTGTATATACGTATGTGTGTATATATGTATCTGTATATTTATATACACTTGTATGTATATATATATATTTATATATACAGTAAGTATTAGCAGGTGGAAGATATGTTGAGTCTTGTTATAATAGTTAAGTCATCTAGTTTATTTGGGTAAGATCTTAGATGCATTTAGCAGTGTATGGTCTGACTTCTTAGGAAAATATCAGCGTATTGCACCGTAGATAGAAAATACATTTGGTGAATATCTTGTTTATATTGTATTCTAGATATATAACATACATGCATGTTTCTGTTATTCCTTTCTCTGCTTGTTCTTAAACTGAATAAAGAGAAACTAGAGATTTCAAGTTACTAATTAAAGTAGTGGAACATCAGACAAATGGTGTGAATTTTGGGGTTGTCCTATGCAGGGACAGGAGTTGCGCTTGGTGGTCCTCGTGGGTCCCTTCCAACTCAGGACATTCTGTGATTCTATGACTCTATGTACCTGAAAGGAAAGAACGTCTAGGATAAAAAAAGGTGGAGAACAGCTGATTGAGAGTACCTACTACTAAGTTAGCAATTACTTTAACAAAGAGCACAAGGGAGTAGTCATACTCACAAGTGTAAGGACTAAAATTAAGTCTGGATCTCACCTAAGCTTTGTGAAATAGTTCTTTATATTTGTCCTGTATATTTGCATATAAGACACCCACCCCCTGACCCAAGGGGAGAAAATCCAAGCTTGAGATACTGAAGATGTAATTACATGGCACAATGCAGCAATTCAGTGCTATATTATGCTCAGTTTAAAAACAGAAAAGTGAAACTGCCAAATAAAGGCAATTTAATATTTAGTTCTCATTTTCCCACAGATTCTTCATATTTTATTATGTTTAAACTTCATTAGGAACCTCAGAGTATTAAAAGTGAATGTGCACTTACACAGAACTTTCAAATAGTGGGTTTTTTTTCCCCCATGAGAAAAACTGTTCTTGCTGTAACAGTGTGACTGATAATAGTGTATAGATTTGATTATATATAATCATGCAAAGAAGCAAAGACCTTTCAGGTCTGAATCTGTAGCATGTATTAGGGTGAAAAACGAGGACAAAAAAGTCAAATCTTTGTGAGAAAACATAGTGTGGACATCCTTATTCTACATGAAAAAAAAACCAAAACAAACCACAAAATGGCTGCATGCAGGGAAGTCTTAATACATTAAATCATCAGCTGGCAGAGGAGACGTGACAGAAACATAGCTGTCTGGACTAAGAGGCTAAGCAGCTATAAATAATAGTTGCAAGTTGCAGCTGCAGTTCCATCATGTATTGGTACTAGTCAAACATAGAGATAGGCAAAAGTGGTGCAAGTTGTTAATTGCTGCAAGATAATGTATGATTTCTATGAATGCAGCCGCGTTATGATTCTCCATACATAGTGCTCCCTGGCCATGGGAAAAATAGCCATACTGTCCTCTGTTCTTGAAATTGTATGCATGTAAACTACCTTCATGCTTTTTACACCCTTAACTTTCATTTTCCCAATAACATCATTTCTTTAGGACTGGAAAGAAGTTTCCAAATTTCAGAACAAGATGTAAGTCATGTTTTTCAAATGTGCTCTATCATGATTCAGAAGTCTAAGAGCTTTGGTAAAGCGAATATCTCTTTCTTTTTTTTTTTCAATCCAAGACAACCAAAATGCATAAAAAAGAAAAAGGATCAGAATATATCAAGTAAAGGGTAAACAAAGTATGTGCTTGACGGTATTATCTTAACAGATACATTGTATTAGCATTAATGGGGGACTATCTGTTCTAAAATACACATGCATTAAAGGGCAAATTAAACATGTGATTGCTACTGACTTCCTGTTCCCAGCTCTTAATACTTGTGTAAATACAGGTTTTATTTTACTTCCTTACCAGTAGAGGTCAAAGCTTGTACTTAATGGATTCCTGGTTCGCACAACATATTTGCTTTTCTTTCTATATCTGGTAATAAAATCTGTCTGATTATTAAATTAACAGAGCTGTGATGTAACAAGTGGCAAACAACTTTATTTTTTCTAAGTCCGGTTTGAACATTAATTACAAACTACAGATTTAGCTCAGCTGCATGACGATTATGAGTATAGCAGTTAGGAGAACTTGGGCTGTTTCCTGTTCATGTGACTTAACGAACTGAGCTCTAGCTAAGCTAGAAACATTTGAACCACAGCTGCTTTCACATGCAATGCTTTCCATTGCTTTGCTGTATTGTATGAAGTCAAAAGGCATGCTGCCCAGGAAAACTGCTGATGTATAATTCAGGGTCATTCCCAAATTTCTCTTAGAAAAGGAATACTGGTTAATTGTTAAAGCCTAAAAGCTTTCCCAAATTTTTGTTCATAGGATAAATGCTATACATACTAATGCAACCTAGAGGAACAAAATATGTTAGAAATTAAAAAAAAAAAAGTATCAACATTTTCTATTTGGGGAATGAAAGGAGAACTCCAAGTTTCGATTTAGTTCAGCATAAAGTCTAAATTGTCTCTAGCCTTTGATATAAGATCATCATGAATAGTCAAGAAATAGCAAGAAGGAATACCTTTATTCTCACTACTATGAGAGAATCAATGTCTTCCTCTTTGGCCTTAAGAGATACTGCACAGGTTTTGTTCACAATTATAGTGTT
>VZTV01052416.1:0-12338 GCA_013400875.1 Anhinga rufa
TGATTCTATGATTCTAATTAGGAGGCTGGGGTTTAATGTGCAGTCTGTTTTGTGAGGTATGGACACAAAGGAAATAATTTACTTTAAATATTATGGAGAAGGGGGAGTCAGTGATGGGATTAAAAAAGATAGGTGATATAGATAAAGCAATGGCCTGAGGAAGTCATTGTAATGTAGCAGAGTGAATAGGGAACAGATTGCAGGGGGAACTGCATTGCCATGATTACAGAAATAGCTATGGCAGAATACCCTTTCACTGTACTTCAGGACATACATGGAGAAAATATTTAAGGTTCAAATTAATGGAAGAATTTTCTGCAGTCACAGTACAATTACATTTATAAACAAAGCTGATTTACTAATTAGTAACAACCCCATTGCCTGTTTTTAATATGTCTATACAGTTGCACTGTATATTTGAAGTTCTCTTCTAAATTATATATACTGTATTTTGAAGTTTTGCTCTTTCTAACATGAATAATTGCATACTCTATGGTAATACATCTATAGATGTGCCAGAAATACACCTTTTTATTCAGCTTAGCAACCATAACTGTGACTATATGTTTAAAACAATAACAGAAGAATTTAGGTAATAACAAAAAATCAACTTGTTCATTTTTAACTCTGGAATGTTAGTAATGACACAAAGCTGGCTTGCTGTGTCGCCCTTTTCTGCTGGAGGCCTGATAGGATGCCATGTTGAGCTTGCTCTTTTAAGCCTCAGGGCTTCACATTAGCAGCATATGACAATTTTCTTATCAGAGTCTGCTTTGCAAAGCACACAGGGAGGAGGAAGTGGACTGGATGCTGTCATGTATGGGATGCTGTGGTAATTAAGCAACACCATTCAAGCATGGAGAGAGTGAAAACCAAGGGTTTCACTGTTAGGCTTCTAATATGATCGCAAAACATGGCAGTGCAAAGCTTTTTTGTCTTGTAATAAGGGACTTTTTATTTTTGAAAAAAAAAAAAGTGCAGTTATTAAACTCAGCATGGAGACAATCTGAAACAGGATCTTCATCAATCAGATTAACTACTTTCCAAGATGAAAGTAGACGAGGCACAGTATGAGCCTGAGAAGATATTTATCAAAACCCATATTAATAACCACTTTCAGCCTTCTCCTGACAGTTTCATCTTAGCTTCCATGTTTAACATTTGAGTATCATATGTTTTTGTCAGGATGAGGCTGCTAAGAGCATCAATTAATTAATTCCTCTGAAGTATGGTTTGGAAAGGTAATAAAGTAACATTCCCTAAGGCCAGGACCAGTAATGGTAAGCAGCATTCTGGTGCTATGCAATTTGTTACTTCAGAAAGAAATTAAAAGCACAGAATAATTTCCACTTTTAAAAGCAGAATATATTCAACTTTATTTTAATAAAATTGCTGAGAGGGATCAATTTTTTTAAATAATATTTTCAAAGCAGATAAAGAATGTTGCTGCTTTTTATTTGTTTTATTTTAATAGGAAAAAGTGGAATGCCTCTGGCAAAATACAAGGCAAAAAAGATGACTAGAATATGTCTCAATATTGTTATTTATTTGTTAGCATTATTATGATTTGCCTTGTTATTTGGGTCTTACTGTTCTGTTCTGGAATTTTTGCTGTGGGGTGAAGGATGCCTGCTGAGAGCACAGAGAAATTAACCCTCTTCTTGTTTCTACTGCTGCCACCTTTACACAGGGAATTTCTAATTTACTATAACTTCTCCATTCTCTCCCATGTTTAAAAACAGTATAATTCTTGTTTCTTTTACTCTGTAAGAAAGGAGGCTTTTTGCCTTGTAAGTAGGGGAAGAAAAGCAAGGATAAAGAGCTGTTTGGTGACACAGGAAAGCATCAAAGCAGTCTTTTTTGGTATTTTTAAAATCATAAGCAGGTAGTGATTGAATCTAGATACCTTGCTTTAATCTTGCAAAATATATCTATCCTTTTACTTCCACATCCTTTTAGTCCTGCCATAAACAGTCATACTTCTATGCAAAAGGATGTCTTATATGAATGTAAACTGTTGATGGCAGCCCTTTTCTCGTTGACTGTGGAGAAAGTCAGCTATATAATTAGCGTACCCTAATGACTGCATGAGTCAGATCAAAATACTCTGCTCACCAGTCACTAAATAAATGTCTTCACACATTATCTGTGAATGTATTTCAGCCTGATCTTGTGAGAGAATGAGATTCAGGTGGCCATACTCTACATCTGTATATGAAGAGCGTAAACATGTGTCTGTGATAGCTTTGCCTATCAGTTCTTGTATATAACTTCTGAGTACTTGGGCCACTCTAAGAGTTTGGGATAGTTCTGAAGACATTTAGGTTCATGGGAACTAAGTACTCTGCCCCCCAAGAGAGCTAGAGAGGCAGTCAATCAGTGCAGAACAGGCTGAGAATAAGAAACTTTTGATAAAGATCAACAAAGCAGGGACCTTTTTTCGCCCCCCCCGAATAGTTCAGAAAATCACTCCCAAACTTGAAATGTTCCTGATATTTTATAAGAACTCTACTGATTTATGTTCCTATACTACATGTTGAGGCTTCATCTGGACACCATTATTCAGGGACAACAGACCAAGCGAGTCCTGTGTAGCATCATCTCCTTTCCCCAAGAGTGGAGGCCAGAAGCCTGTGAACTAGACTTCCCACCAGGCAGTGTGTCATCATTTCCAAAATCAACTTTTTTCTAAGAAATATAAGTTTTTTTGTAAAAATTTATTTGGTAGTCAAATGCCCATCAAAAAGTTGCATTCTACAATGCAAAGGTATAATTTCAACCTCCTCTAACTTTCAAGGAAATGACATTTTTCCTCTTTCCAGAGAGGAACCTCTACTTCAGTGTTCACACTGGGAGTGAAAAGGATTCAACCACCTCCGCCCTCAACCAGAAAGCCAAATTTTCAGCTTTTATAGAAGCTGGAAGGAAAAAACATGATATGTGTATTCAGCTGTAATTTTTTCACTTATAACCTAACAGTGCACGTGACCAGACCTCAGTGATTTCTGGAGATCCATTCTGCAGAGATCTTAGAGCACCATCAGGATAAGCTCAAAATTTATTGTGGGTCTGCAAAGAACTTGCTGTGTCCTGACTAATAAACAGCTGAGCAAACCATTCAGCATTTGCAGCAGGAAGCTCAGACTGGACCAGATTACCTCTGGCAAGTAGGGCTCTGTGATAACTCCCCTGACCATAGCCAATCTTATGATGTGGTGTAGATGTTGCTTGTTGCTCATCTTCTGAGAGTTATTCCCAAGTGCTCCATGGGTCCTCAGGTTGCTGATGTTATTCAGCCTTTTTTATTGCCCTTGGGATGGCACTCATGACTAAATGAAGCAAAGGGGAGAGAAAAGATAGGAAACAGCATTGACTGAATGCAGAATTTTCTTACAGAAAAAGTTTGGCCTACAGTGTATACAAAGTCCATTACAGAATCACAGAACGGTAGGGGTTGGAAGGGACCTCCAGAGATCATCTTGTCCAACCCCCCTGCGTGAGCAGGCACACCTAGAGCAGGGGGCACAGGACCGTGTCCAGGCGGGGTGTGAATGTCTCCAGGGGAGGAGACTCCACAACCTCTCTGGGCAGCCTGTGTCACTGCTCTGGCACCCTCACAGGAAAGAAGTTTTTCCTCATATTTAAGTGGAACCTCCTGTGTTCCAACTTCTGCCCGTTGCCCCTTGTCTTGTCATTGGGCACCACTGAAAAGAGTCCAGTCTCATCCTCTTGACACCCACCCTTCAGATACTTATAAACATTGATAAGGTCCCCCCTCAGTCTTCTCTTCTCCAGGCTGAACAATCCCAGGTCTCTCAGCCTTGTAACTGTTTTCTGAGCTGTCAAATATTGTTTCTACTTGGGTCTCTCTCATTATTAGTTGATATTGCTGAGGATTTATGCTTGCTTGGTGAAAATGAAAGAAATCTAATATTTTTCAGGTGAAACAAAGAAATAGACTAACACAGCTAGACTGTGTTCATATTCAAGGTCAGGAGTGAGGGACAGACATGAAGGTGTTTTCTGGCCCATTAGATGAACTGGTATGAATGAGATCTGAAGTCCTGTGGAATTCCTCTTGGCTTGAAGCCATGCTCTTCTCCAACTCTAAAATTGTTATGGATGTATTCAAACCTAAACATCTTTGCAGGATTATACAAGTCTGAAGGGATTTGGTTTAAATTCTTTGCGCCATGCTCTTTGCTAAAGTTTAAGGTAGATATGAGTGAATTAGGGAGCATTTTCTTTGTAATGCAAGGGGTCTTTAACAGGAACGTGAGAAGACTGTTTAGCAGCCAGCCAGAATCATCAGCTGAGGTCCCTTGATTTGCATTCAGAAGTTACAGAGCATACAGGAAGAGGGAGGATTATGGAATTGAAAGGTCTTAGGCACAGACAGGCTGAGTTTATAAGTGCTGTAAAGGAAACTAGGAAAAATCTCAGAAAACTAGGAATTGAAACAAAACTAGTTTGTCTTATGTTCTAATTTAGCTTCAGAGAATTAAGGGTTGATCTTTTTGCTAAATCTCAGAGATTGTAGCTGAACTCTGTGAGCATCAGAAGATCTACTGTTACTGTCTTCCCTACTGGAGTGATTGCTAGATAACGAAGGTGTACGTCAAAGCAGAAAGATTACTGTGATTTAATAACACTGTTCTAATCTGCAGTTCTGCAAATGGAATTGATTATTTTGCTGTTTACAACTATGGAAAGTTAACATTTAGAAGTGCACAGCTCTTCTTGTTAAAGTAGTTAGTGTTAAAGAAACATTATCAAGCTAAGTGTATGCCCACATGATAAGCTGACCCAAAGCTGTATGACCATGCTGAAAAGTAAATTTTGCTAGGTAGGATCTATAAGACACTAAAATCAGTACACTGTTTAAGATCAATACAAAGCACTGGTGCAGACCAAGATTAGACTCTATACCCTGAATACGGTTAACACCGTGAAGAGACTTGTTGTAAAAAAAACAACCTACAATTTCTGCTACAGCATCCTGGGAATCAGAGACCTTTTAAAACAAATATTTCCTTTCATGAAGTTTTGTGCTGTGCTCCACAGGGTCACTGGGACAGGTCAAAAACATGATCACAAATATCTTCTCTGTTCCTCCTGCTTTGAAAACATTTCCCTGCTGTTTGCTAACTATCAGTTCTGGTTACTTTGTGTTATTCCTAAAGCCTGAGGAATGAAACTGAAGATCAGCACAGTGCTGTTAAACACACAAAGACAGACAACTGAAAAATAGAAAAAAACCGAGACATTTCTGCAAGTCTCTCACTATTACTGAGATGTTGAGGTTATATGTATATTACATGAATATGTATGTGGGTGGCAGCAAAGTATTATCTAGTGGACCCGCAATACTTAAGACACTGCTGTGCCTTTATAAGTAAATGATTACAGTCGGATGGGTCATAATTGATGAACATAATAATGTAGGCTATAATTCTTTAGAAGATCTGAATGGAGTTATTGTGGTTAGTTTTTCATCCTGTGGAGGTCCACTGATATTCAGGATCATTTGTGTAGCAGTGTTTTTATACTGTCTTAGCAGTTAAATTTCATTTGTGGTGTTTTCAGTCCAGATCAAGTTACAGGGTCTTTCTGTTTGGGATTAAAGGGAAGGAATCTGTGAAGGTCCTGTCTGAGCATTATTGTTCTGTCTGAGAACCTGTCAATTGACAAAAATGATGTAATTTTGCTGAGTCAAAATGGATGCTTCCTGGTAAACAACTCTTACCAAATACTATCTAAAACCCAAAATCTCGAGTGAGACCCTCAGGGTGGCCATAGTTTTAATAAATATTCTACTTCCCGATTGTCATACTGAAACACCTACTTTCTACGAACAAGGGATTGGTAACTTCAGGTTGTAGCCTACCATACCTGGCCCATCGGCCTGTCTCCCAGATGATGTCCAGAAAAGGTCTTCAGTGTTTCCTCATATTTGCATGGATCTGTTTTCTGTGTTCATGTTCTTGGGTGGACTCTTAGGTAGAAGAGAGTATGTCTGGAGTAAGAGGACTGTAGCTGTGGATCATATGGGGTGTTTGGCAGCTTTTCTTTCCCCCCTGACTATCAAACTGCTATTTCTGACTTTCTTTATATTTTTTTTATTTACTTCTTCCCATAATTTCGCTGCTCAGGATAGCCTATGGAAACCACTTGTCCCACTGTGGTTTCATATCATGCTTCAAAGAAGAAGATAATGATGAGGTCTGTATTTATGCAATATGCTTATTTTAATAGCTTGATATGCCTTTTTTACTTCCCTATGGTTTTGAAAGCTCAAATGGAGTTTCTTTATCCTTTTGCTTCTTGTTTGCATTCTGATCAAAGACAGTTGTGCTTGTTGATAACTACATGCTCAGAATGACATGAATCCACTTTCAAAACGACATAGCTAATGGTCTGCATATGCAAGTTTCATATATTCAGCTGTAAAACTACAAAGAATCCCCTTGCTGCCATCTCACAAATGAACTGAAGGTTCTTCTATGGATTTGGAGAAACAATGTCCTGCTGCTTAATTTTACCAGTAAATAATGTATGCCTGGAAAGGAATAGAATTTTTTAAAATCAGGAACTTAGACAAATATTGTCAGTAATGAAATAAAAATAATTTAATTGCAATACCCAGTCTAAAACATCCATGAAGCCTGTAATTCTCTAGAAAACAATTATTCTTCATTACTGAACTTTTGAAAAAAACTCGCTGATTATTCCTTGTTATTGATTCTGATGGGAAGCATAAAATGGAATGTCCCAGCTGGTCATTAGAAATTGTATTCCTATCAGTTAAAGTATTGGAATTAGCCTGAACTCTATAACTGCATTTTTAGACAAACTATTGGTCTTTGTTAAACGAACTTTAAAGGTAACAGGAGATCACTACTGATAAGCCCTGGCTGAAAACATTTCACCTGAAGGAATTAGTCCATGCTCCTTGGACTCACAATTATAATGCCATCTGGCAGATATGATTTCAGCACCAAGTTCTTAATGAGATAAGGTCGAGCCAAACATGGATTCAGGGTACAAAAGTGTTTAATAATCTTTTATTCGTCATAGTGAACATTTGCATACACTTTATGAGAACAGTTCTTACAAGAAACTTTTCACCTTCTAACATTCTTTAAAATATTGTGGCATATAGCTTTTTCTGAATCATCTATAGTATTTTTATTTGTTGTTTGTTTTTTTAAATTATATTTAGATTTTTGTACTCATCTATTGGGATTCAAATTTATGTTAAAATAGTTACATTTTGTCACACATAACTAAACACATTTTAAGATCTAAGGCAAGTAATAGTGGGATACTGAAGATCCAACATTCTCCTTACCAACAAACTTAAGGTAGGGCAGTCAAACATTTGAAAATTTGAACTCTGAATTCCAGCTATGCCTTGTGTTACTGAATTGGGTAAATTATTATAAGCAGACAAGGGCACAGTTTGATTTCCAGGGATGCATATATGTGCATATTCACACACATATCAAAGTCAGGAATCTGTTCAAACTTAGATGGTTTGCCAGTATAGCATTGCTAAGATACAGCTGTTCTTTTATACCATGTCACAAAAGGAACGGTAGTATTAGCAACATGTCTGATCGCTCTCAATGTAGCCATGATGAAGGCTGAGGGCAGTCTTCAGTTCAATTTGAGGTGAAACAAAGAGATTTAAACAAGAGGTTCTTGTGCAGGCATATCATGTACACTGTCTAATGTAGCTGTGAGCATTCTCATTACCCACATAATGGAAAGGCTCTGGTTAAGATTCATCTTGCCTTGGTTATATGTAATGCATCTGTCCCTGTTTGAATTAATTGTGTAAGTCCCATTATAGTCAATGGAGATATAGCCAATACAGTCAATGGCATCTAAAGAGCAGTTCTTCTTGTCCTAAATTTGGTCAGATGAATTGTTCTTTAAACTCCATTAACTGTATTGATTAACTCTCCAAGACTATAATGGAGTCCAGACTGTAAGTCTGTTATAGACAGGTGATGGTAAACATCTAGAGTAAGAATTTCATTCCCTCTGCTGTTCTTCACCACTATGAAATCTGCTTGAAATACTGGTGACTCTGGTGTCTTAAAGGCAATTCAATACAAGAAGAATACTCAGGTTACAAAGAAACTTCACAAAGTAGTACTTTACCATCACAGCTCTGGCTGCTTAAATAGCAACCAGTATTGGAAGAAAAGAACTGATTTCTGTTTGCTCTTTTGGATTTGTGGAGAGGCCCAGAAGATCCTTTTCCATCCATATTCTCATATGGTTATTCAGGCTAGTGTATTCATCCTCAAACTTGAATGAACTTTGTCCTCTGTCTGAATGTTTTCTCTGTGCCTTGTTCAGACCAAATAGAATAACACTGCAATGAGCTCAGTACGTCACTTGCACAAAGCTAAAAAATACTTCATTGTCCTTCTCTGCTGACTTGTCTTTTCGTATTGTTTTGTCTTCACAAATTCTGAGCTTACAGAGCCCAGAGAAATTACTGCAAACACCTAATCAGCCCTCCTGACAGGCTTGGCCATGAGATTTCCCTGAACAATAACTGCTTAAACCTGGACTACATCTTGATTTAAAAAAAAGCCATTGGTGAAAAATCCATCACTGTCATCAATAAATAGTTCTAGCTAAAACTTTCTCCCTTATTTCCCATATGAACTTTTCTAGCCTTTATAGTGATTGAAGCAGTGTGCCAGAACAGAAAGCTCTCTATTATCATGTTTTTCTTCCTTTGGCGTATACTTATAGATGGAGCAAGATAAGCAAGAATTTTCCTGCCGACTGGATATGTGCAGCAGCTGCCACAATGTTGTGTGTTTTTCCTAGCCATCTTATTGGAGCTGTTTCACCTCACATGACTGATTAAATATTTATCACAGTGGGGGCTTGGGTCTCTGTTTCTTGCTTCTCAAGGGAATACAATGAACACTGGGTCAGCCTTTAGGTAGCTGGCCCGGTGGATTTTTTATATAGAATCTCACAATGCTAAAGAAAGGGTATGATAGATCCTCTTTCCATAGCCAGGATACTCATTTGGGATGTAAAAAACGTCCATGTCTAAGTTAGGCAAAGGAGGACCTTATACTAAGGACCCTTGTATGCATGTAATTACACAACTACTGAGCTATGACTACTATGGGTGAAGTCTCTTTTCTTTTGTTGTGATAAAAAAATCCAGCATATACCTAAAGACTCTTTCCAATGCAAATTTAATTCCGGCTGTGTTAATTTAAAAAGTTTTGATGTAGTAGAAATAGCATTTTCTCCTGGAAGAATAGCTGTTGAAAAAATTTCAACCTGCTGTTTTCAAACTATCACTGTGGATAACAATCCCATCTTTACATAGAAAAATTTTAAGTTGTTCTTTTGTTATCTTCTTGGTCTTGTTTGTCCTCAGATGGGGTGCAAGAAGGTAGATCAGGACAGAGTATTTTGTTTGTTTTTTTCCACTCACTTATCACAGGAATATAATTCCTTCCCTCTAAATTCATTATTCCTTGTATCTGAAAATTTTCTATTTCCAATGGCAAGACAATTCTACTCTTCCTTTAAAATTATATCAAGAGAATTACTTTTCGGCAGAATATAAAATGAGAAGTTTGTAATTACAAGCATATTGCCAGCTTACATGATTTTCAGATATTGATTTCCTGTCCCAAGTTTTTCAATACAGATTGATATTTTCCCTTTTGGGAAAAAGCTTAATATTCAAAAGACCTATTATTTTTCCTTGGAAATATTTCTACAGTTAAATGCCAACATTGGTACAGGCATGGTATAATTTAAAAAAAGGTATAATAATAAACATATTATATATTGTATATATAAAAATATATATTATATACAATAAATACAGTATATATTGTGGGTTAGATGAGAGGACAGGGAGGTGGATTGAGAACTGGCTGAACAGCAGAGCTCTGAAGGTTGTGATCAATGGGACAGAGTCTGTTTGGAGACCTGTAGCTAGCGGTGTTCCCCAGGGGTCTGTACTGGGTCCAGTCCTGTTCAAAATATTCATCAATGA
This sequence comes from Anhinga rufa, assembly GCA_013400875.1. Classification (NCBI taxonomy): domain Eukaryota; kingdom Metazoa; phylum Chordata; class Aves; order Suliformes; family Anhingidae; genus Anhinga; species Anhinga rufa. Next base: position 10,055 of record VZTV01052416.1, read on the forward strand.
CCTGGACGAAGGGACAGAGTGTACCCTCAGCAAGTTCGCTGATGATACTAAGCTGGGAGGAGTGNCCAGCAGAGAGCTACGAAGATGATCAAGGGACTGGAGCATCTCCCTTATGAGGAAAGGCTGAGAGACCTGGGTTTGTTCAGCCTGGAGAAAAGAAGACTGAGGGGGGTTCTCATCAATACCTATAAATATCTGAAGGGCATGTGTCAAGAGTATGGGACTGGACTCTTTTCAGTGGTGCCTGATGACAGGACAAGGGGCAACGGGCACAAGGTGGAACACAGGAAGTTCCACTTAAATATGAAAAAAGTGTTCTTTCCTGTGAGGGTGCCAGAGCAGTGGCACAGGCTGCCCAGAGAGGCTGTGGAGTCTCCTTCCCTGGAGACATTCAAAGCCTGCCTGGATGCGGTCCTGTGCCCCCTGCTCTAGGTGTGCCTGCTCACGCAGGGGGGTTGGACAAGATGATCTCTTGAGGTCCCTTCCAGCTCCTACCATTCTGTGATTCTGTGATATTTTGATAAAGATATGGAGCCACCATTTGCCCCAAAGATCTTCAATTTGGGCAGAAAAGAAACACAAAACTACAGGGACAGCAGTATGCTAAAGTGTGTGCAATTATGTAGATGTATATATGTACATATGTACATATACATATTACATAATGTACAGATACATTATGTAATTATGTATTTACTTTGTATAAACGTCCAGGCATCACTTTACATTGCCTTTAAATAGAAAAGTAATAGTGTCACAGAATTAGGTATCATGTTGGGATTTAAGGGAATAAATGTTAATAGCTTTTCAGATTTATTTTATTGGGAGCACCTTGGAAGAGGATATCTACAACTTATCTCCCTGCCAGCTTTTGCCCCATGCTGCCTAACTAAAGCCTGCCTGCCAGTGGGGTACCTGGGAGGGAAGGGACACTGCAGCCTTCCATGCTGTGTTAAGCACCTGCCTGCCTTTGTGGCCACTCTCCTGTCTGTGGGGAGGTGGGAAAAAGGGATGTGTATTGCTGGCTGATCAGCACTATCCTCCCTTGAACAGACCTTGAACCTTTCATGGTATCATGCTCAGGGAAATGCTGCTGAGTATATGAGGCCGAAAGCAGAGTTGTGGCTACTACACTGAAACCTGGAAAGTTTGTCTTTCTCAGTTTTATCATCCCCTGGACATCTGCTTACCCTCAGCCCTGTATCCTTATGGGGTATTTACCTGTATAAGATCAGTGGGACCTGACAAAAACTTATTTGACTATTAAAATACCTTATTACATGAAGTGCTGTGATTCTTTGGAATTTTCTGTCCCACAGAAGTGAGTCCTTCCTTACTTTGCAGATTATATTGATCTGGGAAGAACAGCATTTAACATCTTAATTTCAGACTGGGAGTCCTTTTAGTGAGGCTTTCAATACGGATGGTTAATATGCTGTTGCTGCTGAGGCTGATGATCTGCATGTTACATCACTGCATCCTTGTATATTGTCATTCCCTTTGCTCTTCATCCCTTCAGGATATTTCTAGCTCTTAAGTTCTCTGCTGTAACATAGTCCTGGGTAGAGATTTCTATTATTCCAAAGGTTTGGTTTCATAAGAAAAGCTTAAAGGAGTTTCTTAAACAGTACATAAAGAAGGGTAGACATTACACCCCCCAGTGTCACTGCTGGAGAAATGAACCACAATGAAAAGTTTCCAGACTTCAGGTAAATTTCAATTGCTATTGAATTTCAATCTTTCGACATTCATAGTTAAAGATAACTTCTGTGTTTTTCAAGTTAGTCCTTGTTGGAACATGGCATTAAGAAAAGCACTACTTTTACTGTTTATTTTAGCCTTAATTTTGCTTTGGTTTACCTTCTCTTCACTCCCAGTTTCCGCTTTTCATATGTCTGATCTATTTTCATTCTATATGAACAGTTCTGCGCAAGGTGAGAGACCTCTCTGGAGCAGATAAAATCACAGCTGAATCTTTAAGGTTTATTGGTTTCTGTTTGTAATGAGGTGGTGGTGGGGGCAGCCTGGAGAAGCTGGAGCCAGGCATCTTTGTTCAGTTACCTGATTTTGGTGACAAGGTGTAAGGATGGAACATTGGTAAGAAGGACACATAAAGGGCTCAGCTTTCGGTGGTGGTGGTAAACTCTGGGACAGAATGGGTGCTGAGATCGAGTCTAACAGCAGAAAAAACAGTACATAATGAAAAACATCTAGACCCTTGCAAGCCATATCGATCATGAGAACAGCTTTTGTGATGCGTGACTGCCATGGTTTTGGCTGGGAT
>VZTV01052417.1:0-39045 GCA_013400875.1 Anhinga rufa
CAGCTGAAACCAGGACACACATCAAAAGCGTGTTGCCCACATGACACAATATGCCGATGCAAACTTGTGCCAAGGGAACCTTGTTTTAAAATTTGTATTTTTTTTTTAAAAGGAAACTTTGTCACAGTAAACTTCTATCAAGCTGAGTGTGTATGATGTGGAGGGCTGTAGTTTCACGAGCAGTTGAGCAGCTGATGCTGCCACCAAAAAGTGGAGGTCTTTCCTGCTGCTTTGAGCCATATGGTCCTTTACCAGAGCTGTGCAGGCGAATGGGGCTCACAGGATGCTGAGCTCTTTTAACTTGGCTAATGAGTTTGTTTAGTTTGGCTTTGGCCAAGTTCATGACCTAAAGCAGCTCTTGGAGCTTCGGACAACCCCAAGGTACGTGGCAGGAGTAGATGGCTAGCAGCAGGGTTTGACAGGGGAGGTGAATGCAAATAAAGAGGGGGAACTGCCATCGCCTTTTGGATTGGTTTAATATCTCAGGAAAATAAGCCCCGTATTTATGCTGGACTGAGGATTGCAAACAGCATAAAACCAGCTTGACATATATGAGGTGGCACACTAATGCTTAATTTAGAAGAAATTTATAGTGCCATGCCAGTCCCTTCCATGATGCACAGATCTGGTATTAATGAGAGGCATTATATGTTAGTTGCTTTTCTTGAACTTCTGAGAAGTTCTGCACACCCCAGGCTTAAGGCATCATTACTCCACCAGATGGACAGCGATTCAGAAACGCGGCCAAATGGTCGATAAGAGTTACTGCTTAAAAAGATGTTGCTTTTTGCAAAGGGATGGAAATTCATAGCAAGGCTTAAATTGGGAAGTTTTGGTGGCATTTTTCTTAACTACTGTCCCCAAAAGTGTGTTTTCTGCTGGTAAACTTTTTTTTTCTTTGCAATTACTAAGCTTCGTTTTAATGAAATGATATTTTAATGGACAAATTTTCAAACTGAAATAAATGTAACTAAGAAGTTCATAATTCATAAAATTTTTGTTACATGAGGAATTAAGGTTCATAGCTGATTGCCAGCCCACTTACGGTATTCCTCTTTGTAGAGGGTAAGCTTGGTAAATTGATAAGCTTTGTGAATACATATGAAAATATCTGCTCTGTCTCTGTTATTTTCCAGTTTCTTTTTCTATTGTGGTTTAGTGTGGCAATGCCAGATATTTCTCCAAATGTGGATTTGTAATAAGGTCTCTGAAAACGATACGGTTTTCCATAGTGGAGAAGAAAATAGGTATTTTCTTTATACTGCTACTTAAGTACAGGCAGAATTTTCCAGGGAGAAATCTTGTGTAAGTTGTGTGAACTACAAACATGAGCTCTGTTTTATCAGAGTAGTTGTAGTGTTTTGTATGAGACTGAGCACTAGAGGCTTTTTTTAATGGAAAATTGAAAAATAATATTGAAAGTGGTTGCCAGCAGGCAGCTATGTTCCAATCAGCTTTATATATTTGGGGTGGCTAACACATATTTGACTAAAATGAAATGTAGTGCAATTTAGGTACAAATAGATACAGATTTTTGTTAACAGGAAAAAGTCTATAGACTATTTGTATAACTTAGACTACCGTGGTGGCAAGGCCTGTCATTCAAAACTGGGTCTCTGTAGTTTCTGGAAGGCAGGTTTAATTTTGTAATGTTGATTTTGTATTTTAGCCAAAAGTATTTAAAAGAATGTACAGAAAATGGATGAGAGAAATATGTAATAAGAATCATAATTTTTGTAACGCGTGAAAGAGCTATAATGAGAAAGGATAATCTTGTTTTTTGTTTTGTCTTAGAAAAAATGTAGAAGATTTCACTGGACCTAGAGAAAGAAGTGATCTGGGATTCGTCACATTTGACGTTACTGCAGATATCCTTAATGGAAAAAATGGTTTGCGAACATTTTGAAATAAGAACATCTTGACACGTATTGTTGTTACCTTATAATCTTCAGATATTCAGGACTTGAGGAAAACTAGCAATTTGTCTTAAAATATAAATTTAAAGCAGGAAAAAGTAGTGTTTTACATAGCTAGGGTAGTAAAATAGAACTTGGAATAGCTGTTCTGTCTCTAGTAGATGACACAGGGCAAGTTGTTTTCTCTCTTTTTTTTTTTAATGCCTGTTCTTAAAATCAGGCTGTATAATGAAGTGCACTGTATCTGATAATGGGAAGTGCAGTTTAACATCTGGACAGTATTACCATTAAGTGAAGTTTCTGTTGGTGGTTTGAGGTGTGAATTAATTATAGGTTCTATATAACATACTGTTTTGACTGTCATACTGAATCTAGAGACTCCAGTGCACCTTTCAAATGTATTTTGTTGTGAGGCTTTCAAAGTTCTGGCCACGTAATAGTTGCATACAAGTACCTGTCTTCCTTTAAAAATAAAAAGACATTGTAATATTTTACTTCCTTAGATGTTAAACTCTCAAATCTTTAACACTGAAGAGTATGAAATTCATTGGGAAGCATATGAGATACAACAAAATCTATCGCATTACTTTTTGGCCTCTTTCTCATTGCTGTTACTTTTTGCAACTTTTCTATTTCTCTGCTTCCCTGTTAATCTGTTTTTTATTGGGGAAAGAGGGTTGTGTAGGAGTTATTTTGTTTGGTTTTGTTTTGGATAGGTTTTCTGACAGTAGAGGGGAATCATTCTTAGGATTTAGGGTCTTGAAATATTAAAAAAAAATAAATGTGTGTTTTTCTGCAGAAGTCAGTACCAAATATGAGGCACCATGCTTTACCTCAGGTGATTACACTGAGCCTTGCTTTGCAGCTGGGCAGAGACTCCTGGGATTTTTCCCTGTCTGCTGGTTTTTTGTCACTGTGTTAGGCAAGTCATTGATTACCTCTGTTTTGGTTTCCCTGTTTTGGCGAATACTGCGTTGTGTAAGCAAAGCAAGCAAAATACAAATCTCGCATGCATCTGAACGCTGGATAAACAGGTTAATCAGATTTTTGCAAGTGTGTGTGCACAGGAATAAGAGGGGTTTTAAGTCGTGAGTTTTACCTCTGAAATGCTTATACATATTAAAACCAGAGACTAACATTCTAAAGTAGATGAATTGTATGCAGTGCATATAGGGGGAGGTAGAGCAAGGCAGGACAGGACCTCTGAAATAAATGTTCTTATGCGAGGGTTAGTCTGCAGTGTGTGGACATAAGCTTCCATGTTTTAATGACTTTTAATAGTAGCAGTAGTTTTAAGATTTATTTTTTTTGAATAAAAACTCTGACATAATCTTTCATGCTGGGCATAAATAAACCTTGCAGTGTGTAGAGTTGAAAAATACAACTTTCTGGTAGGTTTTTTTGGACAAAATTTGTAAAGAGATGCTGGTACATGGGCTGTCTTAACTAATGGAAATAAGTTGTTAGTCCTAGGAAGAAGTAAATAAAATTACAGTTGGGGAAAGAAACTAGGGAAAGGAAAGGGAGGAGACGGTTTTCACAAACTCTTTTTTTAGTTTACTTAATTCATGACTACCTTTAGCAAGTGTTAAATCCTCTGAAGCAAATCGTCAGAATCTTGTTTGTTGTTTAGTTAGATGACGAAAAATGTTCAAGTAAAATATCTCCTGCTATCCTTGCAGCAACAGCAGTTAATTATTTAATTCTTTCCTTGCTTGCCTTTTGAATTAGCAACTTAAAACCATGATTCAGTCTTGGGATGAGTGGAAAAAAAAAACAGAACAGATTTTGAGGCTGGTTGATGAATCTGTTTCAATTATTCTTTGAGATAGTGGCAAACAGAGTAAAAAAAGAGGACTGGGAAATAAAAGGTTATAGCTTATCTTTATTGTGTGTTAAAAGGTCTTTTCCTTAGCAGACACATGGTGCGTTTTATTGCTAAATAAACAGACAAGTATTTAGAATATCAGCTTTATTATACTGACAGTCTCAAATGGCAGTCATCAGTTCTTTACTGTTGATCAAAAAAAAATTAGCAGAGATTTGTTCCAGTCTAATAAGCTGACTTTCTTTGTAGTAATTAGGTAATTAAATTTGCCAGTTCCTGGTGTCCCTTCTAATATGAAGTACTTCCCATCTAACAGCTTCTCTAATGTGGGTATTACGGGCTCTTTGAACTCTATATTCTGCACCCTCAGCAAGTTTGCAGATGACACCGAGCTGAGTGGTGCAGTTGACACACGAGAAGGACAGGATGTCATCCAGGGAGACCTGATGGAGTCTGGTCCATGGACCTGTTGGGAGTGGGTCCAGAGGAGGGCCACGAAGATGATCAGGGGGCTGGAGCACCTCTCCTGTGAGGACAGGCTGAGAGAGTTGGGGTTGTTCAGCCTGGAGAAGAGAAGGCTGCAGGGAGACCTTATTGCGGCCTTCCAGTAGTACTTAAAGGGGGACTATAGAAAAGATAGGGAAGATCTCTTTAGCAAGACCTGTTGTGACAGACAAGGGGTAATGGTTTTAAACTAAAGGAGGGTAGATTAGACTGGATATAAGGAAGAAATTTTTTACAATGAGGGTGGTGAGACACCGGCACAGGTTGCCCAGAGAGGTGGTAGGTGCCCCATCCCTAGAAATATTGAAGGTCAGGTTGGCTGGGGCTCTGAGCAACCTGGTCTAGTTGAAGATGTCCCTGCTCACTGCAGGGGGGTTGGACTAGATGATCTCTAAAGGTCCCTTCCAACCCAAACCATTCTATGATTCTATGAGTTTTGTATTTATATATTGTTTAATGCTATTGTATCTCAATCTACAGTTTGATACTAGGACTCTTTGATAGTATAAATAATCACTTAGAAGACATTTACTGAAGAATTCTGTCTTGCCTTTTATGTTGAAGGTTTTATAATAGATTGTCTAGCAGCAGATTATGGTTACTAGCTTGCTGTATCAAATATAGAACTCTTAAATCATTAAAGGAAATAGTTGTTAGATTTCATAAACAGTTTAAAAAAAAAAACCACAAACCCTCACACACACAACCCACCCCCAAAAAATAAAGAACCCAAACCCACAAACTAAAAACCTGTTGCTTTAATATGATTAAAATATATGTTAGAACTCCTGGAAGTGCTCTGATTTATAAGTAAGATGAGGTTTGCTGAACAATAAGAAGTAATTATCATAGTCTGTTTAGATCTAGTAAAAATAAATCAAGGTTATGTAAGTACAATATGGTATTTTTCTTAACTCACATACATCTGCAGAGTGTATTTGACTGGAATGTTAAACAATTGTTTCTATATTTGTCTGCAGAATATTCAACGAAAAACAATGTAAGTATCAAAAAGAAAGTTGAAGCAATTTTGTACTGCAGCTATTTTTAACATTCTGAAGTTCTGCTGGGAAGAGTTAAGGCACCAGCATTTCCTACTAGCTTGGACTGTTTTTAATGGCCTTCATGATTGTTATTTTCTTGACAGTTTAACTGCAGGGTGGGAAATTCACCCTCCTGAAACCTAACTTAATATGTGCCCAGCAGAGTGGGAGAAAGGTAACACATGCCTTGTTCACTTACAATAGTGGACTGTAAATGATTTTTTTTTTCACTTAATTGCTCTGTCCGTTTTACTTTTCCCTAATGTTCTGCAGTTGACTGCTGTTAGAAACAAGATATCGTGGCCTTTGTCTGGCCAGGTGTGGTGGGTCTTTTGCTCATAGATCACAGAAGTGTTTGCTCGTACCAGTTACTGTAGCCCCATAATACATTTATGTTTTCTTGTCATACTTCTTAAAACAATTGGCCTTGCTGCGTCCTTTAAATTGGTTGCTATTGATATTTCACTTTGAATAGTTGAAGGCTTTTTTCAGTGATCCAATAGGAGCTGTGTGGAACAGCCTGTGGAAAAAATATTTTAATGAAACACCATGCTGCTCTGGTACCACTGAGTTCCAGTTTAAGCTACTGTGGTCACATTGCAAGGATATAGTGACGGCTTGGGGTTTTTTCTTAACTTGCTGCACAAAACTATCTCCCTACTTTTTTTTTTTTCTAAAGTACCTGCGTTATTTTATACATGCTGGTGGATATTGTGTTTGTACTAAAATAGTTTTTAGGGTTCTTTATTACGGTCTTGGGCTTTATTTTCTTGTTTCATTTTTTTACATTTTTTCACATAAAACGCTAGTTCTCACAAATATTGAGAAATATTTTTTTCTAAATTGTTCTGTAAGGTACTAAACAAGACTGTTTTGCACCTAACTACTTAAAAGAACAGTATAAAGTTTCAAATACTCAAGAATTTGGGATCCGTGTCTTGAACTGTTAATACAGTTCTTGGCGTTACGCTTGCAGTTTAAGTAGAGATTTTTTTATTTTTTTTTTTGCATTCAAGTTGGGAAAATGTTAAATACCTAGGTATGGTCATGATAGCTCAATTTAAGTCCTTGCTTTGAAACCAAGTCTAAATACTGCTTTAAAAGCAACTTACCTTTGCAATTCAAAAGGAAAACCCATCATATGTTGTAAGTTTTGAAAGCTTATGACTTTTTTTAAATGGCTTTCTGATGTTTTATTGAGCTGTTCTTTGTTATTTTCATTTATTCTGTGCCACACTTCAGTGTGTAGTAGTGCTAGTTTCCCTCCCTGTAAAGCATCATTTTGTTAAATTAGTTATGGATTGCAAACAGGTACTTCAACTTCAGGGTTTTTAGATGAATAATGCTATGAAATTGCAGTGACTGAATATGATCTCATAAGCTGACTTAATTACGATTGTATTTCTAGGCTCTAAACCAGGTGGTCCTTTGGGACAAGATCATGTTGAGAGGAGATAACCCAAGGCTGTTCTTAAAAGACATGAAATCAAAGTACTTTTTCTTTGATGACGGAAATGGTCTCAAGTAAGTAAATCCTTTTTTTGCTATTATTATTCATAGTGTCTTGATTTACTTGCATACTTTGCATTTTATATGTGTTTCAATTGCTCTGGTAAGGTACCTATATTCTATCTGATATTCTGTCAGTCTATTCTGTCATTGTAGTTTGAGTGTTAGAAGATGACCTTGGGATACAAGATACCCTGTTTCTTCTGTAGACTAGAAGATGCACAGCTAATATGAGCAATAGGCTTCTGGGTTTCTGCTTCCAATATTCTTGTCTGTGTAGAATTGGTTCTGTGATGCACTCAACTCCAAAGGAGTTAGATAAGAGTAAAAAAAAAAAAGTCTTATCTGGAAAATAGGTGATACTTCATGAAGTAACTTCATAAAATTAAGCAGCCCATTGTTTCTGGGTCAGGAAAATTATTTGTATCCTATTGTATATAATATTAGTAATCATTAATTAAATTGGTTAACCTGAGTATTTGTGCTGACAGTCTTTGTTGTTTTTGCAGGGGAAACAGGAACGTCACATTGACTCTCTCCTGGAATGTTGTACCAAATGCTGGCATTCTACCTCTTGTAACAGGATCAGGACATGTGTCTGTACCTTTCCCAGATACCTACGAAACAACAAAAAGTTATTAAATTATAATACTGAATCCTAAGCAAGATATTTTTATACTTGTATATTGTGAATAAATTTTATTGCAGTTTCTTCTCACATCCCATGCAACCCTTCAGTGAAAGGTACTTAATTTTCTTGGGCCCAATAGCATAGGAAAAGGAAATGAAAGTTCAGGTGGTTTTGTTTTTGTTTTTTTGTTTTTTTTTTTTTTTTAATAAAATATTGAAGCTGAAATATAAGGGAAAGGTAAACTGCAGAGTAATGGGTTTGGGGGGGAAACTGAGGAAACTTTTTTTCTTTCTCCTGGCTTTCTGGTTATAGATCTCCTTTTCTTTTAAATAAACATTTTTAAACCAGAAGATAGGCTTACTGTAGTTTTTTTGAGCTATTGTGATAGTTATTTAACCTGTACAGAACTCATATACCTTCTGGAGTCAGTTTCTGTGAGTGCCTGAAGGAAATGGCTGTTCTGTTTTACAGCATTTTGCGTGCTTAGTGTGTTACAGTAAGGTAAGCTTGGTCCTTTCTAGGACTGCCAACAGCTACTTTGAGAAGTGATAGTTCATTATCTGTCAGTCAGCCTGCAGGTTTTGTTCTGAGTGCCATTGATGCAGCACACATGCAATTCTGTATTAAAAAACATTTTAATAATTGCTTATAATGCAGCAACTGGAAGAATAAAAAGAAGTCTTTTCAGTGTATTAAGCACAAGTCAGTAAGTAAAGTAAAAGCTTTAGGTAAAGAAAGACTGTCTACAAAGCAACCCCTTGATTTTTATTGGGATCTATGGAGCAGGAAGAATGAACACACTTGTTCCAGAGGGGGCTGGGATAACTAGTATTGGAGGAATCACAGAACGGTAGGGCTTGGAAGGGACCTCCAGAGATCATCTTGTCCAACCCCCCTGCACGAGCAGGCACACCTAGAGCAGGGGGCACAGGACCGCGTCCAGGCGGGGTTTGAATGTCTCCAGGGAAGGAGACTCCACAGCCTCTCTGGGCAGCCTGTGCCACTGCTCTGCATTCCTCACAGGAAAGAAGTTTTCCTCATATTGAGGTGGAACTTCCTGTGTTCCAACTTGTGCCCGTTGCCCCTTGTCCTGTCGTTGGATACCACTGAAAGGAGTCCAGTCCCATCCTCTTGACACCCACCCTTCAGATACTTAGAAGTGTTGATAAGATCCCCGCTCAGTCTTCTCTTCTCCAGGCTGAACAAACTCCAGGCCTCTCAGCCTTTCTTCATAAGGGAGATGCTCCAGTCCCCTGATCATCTTTGTGGCTCTCCTCTGGACTTGTTCCAGCAGCTCCCTGTCCTTCTTGAACTGGGGGTCCCAGAACTGGACACAGCACTCCAAATGCGGTCTCACCAGGGCAGAGTAGAGGGGCAGGATGACCTCCCTCGACCTGCTGGCCACACTCCTTTTAATGCAGCCCAGGATACCCTTGGCCTTCTTGGCCACAAGGGCACAGTGCTGGCTCAGGGTCAGATGTTCTCCAAAAGTCTAGGAAAACATTTAAGAAATAGAGGATTTCCCATGGGAATGTAGAGAATTTTAGACAGATTTACTGTCTTGAATATGGATATGAGTCTACATGCAAGTCTTCCTGATTTTCATCAACCAGGAAAAGGTAGCAAGCAGCCCGTAGCAGTTTCAGTTGGCACCTCAGCTGAAGAATCAGCTGCTCTGTGGCTGTATACCCTGCTATTGTTGTCCTTTGCTCAGCTGCAAATGCTTGTCATAGTTGGGAGGACAGAAAAGGAGGAAGCAGGGTACCAGGATTGTCTCCTGGCAATGGTTTATACTGATCTACTAGTGTTTCTTGCTCATTGCATATCCAGAAGGAGGAGCACTTGCCACTATCACCTTCCTGATGTAGTTCTCAATGTGCACGTATATAGTCAAACACAGTATGGTAGAAGTTATTTTTTTGCCAGACATGGAATGCTCTGAATGTGCTGGAGACTTTCAAAAAGAGCAAACGGAGTCTTAGTTGAGTTTTTTAAATACTGCAAATGAGAAAAAATAATAGGGAAAATTGCGGTGTGATAAACCTTTCAAAAGAAGAGATGCGAAAGATTGGAGCAGAGTCTCCCCCTTTGTTGTGAGCTCACCTAATTGCTGACGGATTTTGAGGAAGCCAACTTGCTTTTAAAAAGGGATCTTCAATATTTGTGAATTACCCCTAAGTGACTATTTAGCATGTTCTCCGTGTTGGGTGTATCAATCAAAAAGGTGTTGAAAAAAATTCCAAAAAATGCTTTGTCTTTTTACAAACAAAATTTTGTTTAAGTGTAAAAATGAAATTATTTTCACAGGAATATTTTAGGACAATTTTTCATTTGTATCCAAATATTTACATGCATTTCAGGTATCTGAACTTGTGCTGTTTTCCACAGATTAGCATAATCAGCACACCGAAATACATCTTATTTTTTCTGTGCTTTGATATCAAATTTATATATTGGTCTAAAAACTTTACTGTTACAGAGAACTTAATACTGCCATACAGAAGGAAAACAAATATTTTTTTAGAGATAATTGGGCAAAGTTGTGGGGTTGTTTTGTTAATTGCCAAGTAAGTGGTTGGTTTATTCATAAATTATATTCCTGAAATGTTTACTGAAACTTATTTCTTGTGGCTTGGCATTCAACCACTTCCCTGTATTCCTTTGGCAGCACTCTTCCGATGAATATAAAGGTTGTCTATGAAAGAGATGTTGTAACTGCAGAGACAAAGATCCACTGTCAAAAAACCTCAGAGATAAATCTACCTCTTTCCTCCAAAAGGGTACATCCGTCCCAGCAGATCGCCGCAGAATTTTAAGACACTACAGCTATAGCTTCAAACACCATGCTTCAGGCTTTCCTAGCCTTTCCCAGTGAAGATAAATTATGCTTGAGATAAGCGTTTCAGAGGGTGAAGAAGAAACCATCGCTGAGGTTATATTCAAGTTGTCAGAGAGAACAACTTGGTCTTATCCTGAGGGAAAGGCCAGCATAGAGGAGCACTTAAACGATACTGTAATAGCTTGCTCTTCCCTTCTCGGCCACCGAGCGGGCCAGGATGCTCTCTGTTCTCTTCTTGGTTCAGGCAGCAAGGAGGAAAATTCCTCAGCTGGTCTCTTTAAAGCCTTTCAAAAAGTAAAATGACGCCTGTATTTTGTTGTGACAATCCTCAAAACCATTTATAAATAAGAACACTCTTTTACGGAAACAAATGGTGTTTACTTTCTCTTGTCTCTTCTGATACTTCTTATAAAAAGATGTATTATTATTGCTGGCAGCTGATTGTTCTCTTAGATGTGTTACTAACTCAATGATGATGTTTTATGTAGTGATGTGTACAAAAGATGTATTCCCTAGCAACTGATTTGCTTAATGGGAAAAGGCTTGAAACCCTTTTGTTGGAAATTTGAACTGAAAACACTTCTGATGCATTTCAGATAGCAATTTATTGAGGTTCTGGAGACAGGAGTTCTTGTCTAAGGACTGAAAAATGCAACCTTTTAAAGTAGCCTGGGTTTCCACTTACTGTTGAGAGCAGGCGATGCGACACAGAAAGCCCTGTGCAGGAAAGGAAAATGTTTTAAAATCTATTTACAGCTCTGCTCCCCTGTGTATGCGGTCTTGTTTATGAATTGGCACTATAGATATTGCAAATAGCAAGGCATTGAGAAAATAAATGACTTCTAACTATCAGTAGTTTATTCTTTTAATAAGTTTCCTCTGAACAATGAAATTAAAGCTAGCTATTATATAGCTTAACAGCCAGATTACAGTAGAGTTCCTGCATTATTTTTGGATTACAAATGTTGAGAATGTTATTCTTCTGAAAATTATTTCAAAGGAGGTTTTGCAGGAACAGTTCTGTAAAGTGAAAGCTGTTTAGACTGAAAATTCAGGTATTGGAGGAGCGATCTTACTCCAAATTTGTGTCAGAATATACATAGAAAATAACTATTTGTAAGTCTTTGGTATTTAAGGAGTGTTCTGGTTTATTTGGCTGCTTTATTTTGGAAAAAAAAATGACATTTCTCCATTAAAAGCAGTTTAGAACTTTTAAAAACATTTTAAACTGTTCATGCAAACAAACAAGCAAACAGGCATACACTCTTTACCATGAAGAGTCCCATTCTAAGCACACAGGTAAATGCTCGTATTACAGTAGTCACATCAGGCATATTTTTATTAAACAAATTTTTTTTTATGTGGAAAGATAGAATTTTCTCTGTCTCTCTTTCTTCTGCTTACTCCAAACTCCAACAGAGTTGCATTTATGATTTATTTTTTCCAAACATTAATGGTCTAATAATGAAATTTTAAATCCTCTATGCATAAGCTACTGAGAAAACAGAACAAAACAGCCCCTCCAAATCAATATCGTTACATTATCCAGACTTACAAGCTATTGATTCAAAATAAAAATGAGGGAGCCAAATATATCATTCAGGGAATATTTCAAAACCCAGATATGGTCAAAAGTGCTACCCAACCTCCTGACCCCTTTCCCTCCCCCAGGTCAGTGCTAATGAGGCACATCAAAATCACCTGGAATTAAACTCTGCTTTCCAGCTGCATCCCCTTGTGCTCACTGGCCGTGCTCCAGGCCATAAATTCTGAGGAAACAGGTGGCACTGCTTTAAAAATCTCAAAACTGGCAGAATGGATTATGTAATTCCAGCGCTTGAGGACTATGGCAGTGAACAGGCATTTTTTGTAGTTTGAAGGCACATTTATATTATACCCATAACTTATACCCATAACTTTGTTAACAGCAAATGCCATTTATTTTGCAGTTGTAATCCAATGACTTCCAAGTGCTTTACAAGAAAAAAATCATAGAATCAAAGTCCATACCTAGTTCCAGAAAGAGGCTGGCATTCTTAAGCCATCCTGGATCTGCTTTTGCAAGAGACGGTCTCAAAAATATGATCTGGTGGTAACTAGGATTGCCTGGGGTGGTGTGTGACTAACCTGCTGCGGGCTTTGTACCACCTGGCTGCACAGGTGGTTGGCAGGCAGGAGGGGTAATTGGGGGCTCCTAACTGGGGACTCCCTTCGCAGAACGAGGCTTTGGACTTCACTCGTGGGGTTTTGTTTCTGTGGTGCAACAGGGATAACAGGTACAGCGTTCTTAATTCAGTCTGCCTCCTTGCTCAGTGTTTCTTCTTGCTTTATCAGGTTTTGTTTTTTTTCCTGAGTTAAGTGGCTGCCATGGTCCTGGGTGCTTGTGCTAAGGTGAATGAGTTGGGTTTGGTATGCAGGAGCAGTTTCAGAGTGTGGTGATAAGAGCTATCATGAGGAAGAGAAGGAGTTTGGGTGTGGCTACGGAAGTTCAGCTCAGAAATGAGTACTTGGTTTAAGTGTAAAAAATATTTCCCTTTAAGAATGACTTCTATTAGATGTAGTTAGGAGTGGCTGATGAGGCAGGCAGGCAAAAGAGCTTTTTTTGTGTATGTAAGGTAGTAATTGGAGGTTAAGACAAAACTAGTTTAACTGTGATAGGGAAGTAACAGTTATGAGATTGTGGCTGCTTACTTTTTTTGTTTTGTTTTAATGCTACTTGTATTTCTAAATGGTAATTTTCCTCCTGTCTTATTTCTTCCTCTCTTCCAATTCTGAAAGAAGGAGAGGCTCAGAGTTTCTTTTTTGTCCCTGCCCTTCCAGCCCCTCTCTCTCATTAAATACTCCTTATTCATTTATTTTTTGCTTTAGGAGTCAGCATAGTAAGAAACAGAGTGGGGCACTGGCACCTGCAGTCTAGCTGCATATGTGGCAACAGCCAACACTATCATCCTTCTTTTTAAGGATTGTTTGGTTTTTTTACATTTACAAATTTTAAGATTAAAAAGTAAAGTGATTTGTATAACTTCAAGCTATAAAAAAATTATTACACATTATATATCTCATCAG
Organism: Anhinga rufa; assembly: GCA_013400875.1. Classification (NCBI taxonomy): domain Eukaryota; kingdom Metazoa; phylum Chordata; class Aves; order Suliformes; family Anhingidae; genus Anhinga; species Anhinga rufa. The sequence goes on from VZTV01052417.1 coordinate 13,337, forward strand.
ATATATAATCTGAGCTCACTGTAAGCAGTTTCTCATTTCACAAGCTCTGACTCACTTCCATGCAAGCAATCCCTGCTCTAGGTGTACCTGCTCAAGCAGGGGGGCTGGACGAGATGATCTCCAGAGGTCCCTTCCAACCCTGAGATTCTGTAATGGACTTTGCCTCATTGTTACTTCTTTGTATTGTTAAGTCTCACTCTTAAATGGAGTATCTCATTAGGACTCACCTTTTCAAAGGCATTTAAGAGCAAAATGGCTTTGAAGAATTAGTCAAAGGAGCACCCTTAGAAACAGTGAAGACTGTATCAAGACATCTTGATTGAAATAAGGCTTTTGACACTGCCTTCTGTGCTATTAAGGAGCTATGGGTAAAAAGGCATGAAGGGGAAAATAGTTGAAGATAGGTGTAAGACTAATTGGAAGGTTATACACAGCAGCTGTAAGTTTTTCAATATCAGACTCAAAGACTGTGTTGGACTTCATGATTTAGAGGTGGGTTTGGTTTGTTTTTCTTTCTTTCTTTTAATTTTTCCTCCCTTTCATGCTATTCAGTACTCTCGTTAATAGCATGGGTGGTAGAATAGGAAGTATACTTAATGAAATGTAGAGATTTTGCTCAGCATAGAAAGTTGTAATTGTTTGGAGATTCAAGCAAAAGTAGTCAGTAAATCATATTAAATTATTTTCCCTATCACAGAATGGTAGGGGTTGGAAGGGACCTCTGGAGATCATCTCGTCCAACCCCCCTGCGTGAGCAGGCACACCTAGAGCAGGGGGCACAGGCCCGCGTCCAGGCAGGGTTTGAATGTCTCCAGGGAAGGAGACTCCACAGCCTCTCTGGGCAGCCTGTGCCACTGCTCTGGCACCCTCACAGGAAAGTTTTTTCTCATACTTAAGTGGAACCTCCTGTGTTCCAGCTTGTGCCCATTGCCCCTTGTCCTGTTGTTGGGCACCACTGAAAGGAGTCCAGTCCCAACCTCCTGACACCCACCCTTCAGATACTTATAAGGCTCTACAAAAGTTAGAGTTACAGAAAACTCTGTGTTTTCTGACAGTGGAGGCTGTACATTAACTCCACATCTTGAAGCATAGAATAGGAAATCAGTGGGTTTTTTACAAAATATGGCTCATAGAAGTGTGCATTTAAGAGTATCTGTAGGTCAGTATAAATAGATGTTGAAATGTATATTACTTCACTATACGTGGGAAGAAAAATAAGTGTTACATTTACTGGGGGTGGGAGTAGAATCTGTTTTCTTAAAGTATTTGCGTTTGAATATTTAATCTGAATCTTCCCCTTCATCCATCAAGAAAACCTTTCAAAGATTAACGCATATTTTCTAGGAAGATATGCAAATCTTGCTGGAAATAACAGTTTATGCCAATGTCTCTCCGGGATGATTTGTATCTGATAAATCTAACCACTGGGAAAGGTGACGGTATAGATCGGGTTGGCTCATTAGAGAGTGTATCCAAGTTTTGTATTTCTCTTGTGTGTTTTGATGAAGACAGCATTCCCTACCTGTGTTGCACTGCATAAGCTGTTGATGTGGTCATCAGCGTCCCCTTTTCACCCTGGGATGGGGAGCACAGCCACGGGAGGTCGGTTGAAGCAGTGTCCTCCTCATCACAATGATGGAGCAGCAGCTAGGTTTTGTGCCTAGGGGCTGAGGTGGGAGAAAATTAGTGGTTGCAGGCTGGTGTTTATGCAACCATATTAATGTAAGTGAAACTATCCCAGTTGACCTGAGTGTATGAGTTGATCCACTAAGTGGTAAATTCATGTTCCAGATAACCCTGTTTCAAAAGTTAAAATTACAGTTGGTAACAAAGGGCGAGGGAGCAGTTCCCAAAACTGAAGTAGGTACCCAAAATCTTGGTGGCTTAGTTGCCAGAACTTAGGCAGTAGATTAATTAACTCCTCAGATGTGTGTAGTGGATATGACCTTGTAATATGCTTTAGGGATAGAGTGTTATTTGCTAAATACAGTCTTAGGAGCACAGAACTGGTAGCAATAGCTCTAGACACTGAGAAAAGTTAAAATAAGTCTCTAAAGAAAGTATTTTTCATTTTTTGGTTTGAGGTAACTAGGGGAGAAGAATAGATGAAGGTATGATTGCCAGGACACCTTTAATACTCTTGGTTTTATTGATATCTAGATTTTTTAAATTGTGTGCACATGTAACAGCAGAATGTAATATCAGATAACAAAAATAAGTTGGTTTATGAAGCACTTGTAATTGAATACTTCTAATTTCCCACCAGCCCATCCAATTAATCTTTATTAGAAATCTAGGTACTAATGTCTTGAACAACTGCTTAAACTAAGGACTTAAAGATGACTCTGGCTACTTTTATAGCCTTCGTGATTCTTCATGGTAAGATGTTGATTTAACAATCAGTAAAATTATGTGATATTTATATTCTTCAGAGTTAATGCAAGTTTTCTGTCTTGTATTTAATTCAGTCTTGTTCTCTGTAGGCATCCCACTGCATAAATCCATGCAGTATAAGAACATGAGCAATTGTATCTGCATAATCTTAAGTACAGATCTAAAACTGGATTTCAACTGAACGAATTGATGCTGTAATAGTCCTGGACTGAGTAGGAAGTGTTACAAATGCTGCTTTCTAATGATGTTCAAGTGCTTTTTGCCAATAATTGTATTTAAAAGGATCTTTCTGCTCTCAAGTTGGAAGTGGTTGGAGAATTTGTTAGTGTGATTTAGCATATGTCACTGAAAACATTGGTACAGTACAGGCAGAAATTAATATAAATAAGGTCAATAAATATTTTATACTTGTAGTTGTGGATTTTTACCCTTGGGTTTGGGTCTAAGAAACGCATTGCTTATAATTGCTAGAAATCCAAGAAGATGGATGAAATAAAAATTCTGAACAGCTCCAAGTGAAGTAGTGCTGTATCTTGGAAAAAGCACAGAGTAGTCAGTGTTTTTTTGATGCTCTGGGATCTAGAATTGCCATCTTTCTGTCAAAAGGAGAGGGGGGGGGAGGGAGAGAAAAAAAATCATCATATCTAGAAAGTAACTTAAACCCTTGACTCTGTGATAAAGTTTATAATCATTCTTATTCTGTATTTGGAGAAGAGCTCTGTGATGGCGTAAAATTAGTTTTGCAAGAAAGTGAAGTGTGTCTCTTATAAGCTTGGTTGGAAAGTTGTATTGGATTTGCATGGCAAGGTTTTGGTAGCAGGGGGGGGCTACAGGGGTGGCTTATGTGGGAAGCTGCTGGAAGCTTCCCCTATGTCTGATAGAGCCAATGCCAGCCGGCTCCAAGACAGACCCACTGCTGGCCAAAGCCAAGCTGGAGATGGTGGTAGTGCCTTGGGGATAACATAGTTTAGAAGCGGGGGGAATTGCTGGGCAACTGTAGCAGTCAGAAGAAAGGAGTGAGAATATGTGAGAGGAACAGCCCTGCAGACACCAAGGTCAGTGAAGAAGGAGCGGGAGGAGGTGTTCCAGGTGCCGGAGCAGAGATTCCCCTGCAGCCCCTGGTGAGGCAGGCTGTCCCCCTGCAGCCCAGGGAGGTCCACGGGGTGCAACAGATATCCACCCACCTGCAGCCTGTGGAGGACCCCATGCCAGAGCAGGTGGATGTGCCCAAAGGAGGCTGTGACCCCGTGGGAAGCCCACACTGGAGCAGGCTCCTGGCAGGACCTGTGGCCCCATGTAGAGAGGAGCCCACGCTGGAGCAGGTTTGCTGGCAGGACTTGTGACCTTGTGGGGGNTCTGATTTGATTGGTAATAAATTAAGCTAATTTCCCCAAGCTGAGTCTGTTTTGCCCATGATGGTAATGGGTGAATGTTTTCTCCCTGTCCTTATCTCAAAATAAGCCTTTCATTACATTTTCTTTCCCCTGCCCAGCTGAGGAGGAGAGTGATAAAGTGTCTTTGGTGGGTGCCTGGTGTCCAGTCAGGGTCAACCCACCACAGAAGCAGAAGTCTGTGCTGTTTTCAAGAATGTGCTGCCACTTAGTTTTAGAATTCAATTTAAAATCTTTGACCCAGATATAGGATATATGTTCCTGGGTTTTATTGGATTTTTGCACCTCAACAAGCTGATTTTGTCAATGCACTTCCTTGCTATATAAACAAACAGCCTTATTTTTTTACTGTTCAAAAATCCTTAACAAGCAAGTAGAAACACTGGCAAACCAACTCCATACCACACTATTCCAGGATAACATTAAGGTATACTATGTCTGTAAGGTAAAAGGGTTTGCAGATTTAACATTTTTTGTTTTCTTAAAATGCATGGGATTTGTCCTTGCACATGTTTAAATCTGCCAAAAGGATATCGATATAAAAAGTTAATAAAAATTTTTGTGACATAGAGCATATATTTGTTGTCTTTGACTTGGTGAATAGTCAGCACTATTATTTTCCCATCCCCTATTTTTATAAGTTATGCATCAGAAATTTGAAAAGCAGCTGCTGACTTCCTGAAAATGGACAGTAAGCCACTCCTCAAAGGCAGATAATTCCATGTAGGAACCCATCAATATTCATCAAAGTCAGTGGGTGTCTTCAGATAAGGTACGTCTGTTTTTTTCCTGATACTTGGTGTAATAATAATGTCATGAGTTCATTAGTCATGTCTCTTTTTTTTCCTTTATATTTTTTTAAATGCTCTCCCTATCCCATCAGGAGAAGGAATTGTTTGTATAATATTTAAAAAATTCTGATTTTTTAATATTAAAGAAAACAAATAATGTGGAACTTCCATTTATATTTTACAGAACAAACTATTATCCTTTCAGGGAGACCCAATAACTATGTGTGGTATATATGTGTATCTATAGTTCAGTGAAATCCTTCAAGAACTGGTCAATACCAGGCAATTTTATTAATTTGTTTTCAGTGTTGCTTATATATCTGGGGAACCAGCATCAAACACTGAGACTTGCCTGCCCAGTTCTACTGGGTGCAACACCAGTTTAACAGTTTTGCTCCCGAGGAGCTATAGGAGCTGTAAATGACTTAGTTTCCTGGAGCCAACAAGTTTTTTGCTGGCTCTGATTTTAAAGTCTTTTTCTCTCTCTCTTTTTTTTTCCTCCCCCCCTCTTTTTGTTTGTTTGTTTGGGGTTGTTTTTTGGTTGTTTTCCTTCTGTCAAAGAGAACTGCAGATAGTTTGCATTCAGAAAACCGATACGCATTTGTCATTAATTTAAAGGCAACTCTTTTATGCTCTCTTTTTGGCAGTATTGTAGCAAACTGTAATTTTTACATTGCACACCACCAGAACTGCATGTTATGATATAGGGATTCAACCAATGTTCTGCCAGATTTTAATTCTATTTTATTGGTTTTGGTGGTACAGAGGAAAAATGAGAATAGAAAAATGGATCGAGGCAATAGCTTTATTCTTTTTTTTTTTCTCCATTTCATTGGGTTCATGGTGATGCTTCTACAGGGCAAGAGAAAATATTGTCAAATCAAATTTTGTTTGGAATGAAGGATCAGTTTCTGTGACTGAAGGAGCTCTGCTATTCGAAATCCATACAGGTTTTCAGTAAAGCTCAGTTGTTAACTCTGGAAGTTTTGAGGGTTTTTTTTTCCCTGCTCTAAACTTTGTCAAACAGAGCATTTTATTCACTACCTCCATATTAAAGAATTCATAAAATGTTTTACAATTTCCCATTTTCCTGTGTATAATCTTTCTTTCTCTTCTATTTTCTGGTTGTAATCCAGCAGGATTATTTTAATTCTGATATGCTGACCCCTTCATGCACAAAATTAGTTTCTGAATCGTGTTTTACCAAGACATATTACAAGGTTGCTTCATAAAAATTGCAGGTGCTTAAACACTGTAAAACTGAGTCCTACTTATTTATACTGATAAGTCCCAAAATTCTTGTAAAAGTCCTGTGCAACTCATGAAAGGGTGAAAAACTGAAAGCCCTCAGTTTATCAATTTTGTGGCAGTCCCCTTTTGCTGCTTTTTTTCTAGTGCAATATCCTTTATTTTCTCCCATGCCTTTGCTGGCTCCTAAGAAGTCTTCTTAAATAAAGACGTTTTGTAGCCTTTGTCACAGGTGGGACTTTTGTAAGTCAGTATTTTAATGGGCACTCCTGCAGTCCTGTTGTTCCAGTTAGCAATTGTATTTTTTTGGTAACATGACTGAACAGTTTTTGGAAAACTATTTGTACACTGTTCTGTAATATTTCAGTCTAAACAAAATGGAATGTGAAGTACAATAGCACTGGCATTGCTTCTGCTAATATATTAAATAATGTGCACAAAAATCATGTTGGGGAAAAACTGTTTTTCTGAGGACTGGATTTGATGACTCCTGAAGGAAAATTTTGTAGGAAACTTTAAGACACTATCTTGCATCTAACAAGTAAAAGCAATGTTGATGCAGTTTGGTTTTGAAACCTCATTACATCATGATTGTAATAATGAAAATCTTCTTTATTTGAATAATTTGTATATTCTAAAGCACCTTCCTTAGTCTAAAAACTAAACTAAAGACAGTTTGATTCAACATTATACAGTTTGTATAATTACCAGCAGATGTCAGGCATTCACTTTACAAAGCAACTGAGCTTGAAAGGTGTCTGTTTTCACAGTAGGACATAAGGAGCTTTGGTTTTAAATTCAGGTATGCAATGCTAGTGTGCAGTTGTTACCCATTAGGCTTGAGAGGTTTTAATTTAATGAATGACTTTTCAGGGTGTTTTGTGTTAAACAGTCTTGGACTTAATGTGACACCTTTTTGAATATTTGACATATTTATGAATGTCATATATAATACAGTAAAAAATCAGTCAAGATGATGTGCATGTGTACATAAGTAAAATCCTTGCATTTGTCTTCTCCAGACACTAAAAGTCTGGTGACATTTAAGACAGTACTGTTTAGTTTATCCCTGGGATTTGACCAGTCATCTGTTGCAAATGAAAGAATCCTTACAGTTAAAGTCCATGATGGAATCAGGACTCTGGTATATTATTCTTGGCTCCTCTACAGATCTTTCATGGACCAAAGAAGAAGTTGCAGATGACTAAACTATGGTAGAGAGTTCTAAATAATATAGGAGCAATGGTTGGTTGTCTCATGAGCACTTTGAAACCTAATTCATTGTGAATTTAAGTAATTTTTTTTCAAATTTGAATTGTATGGATAGAGGTAACTGTAGAGAATGACAAGACTGGACAACATCATCTTCTTTCTGATGCTCTGCTGTTGTTGTGAATATATTTAAGGCAATTTTCAGTGCATTTATTAACTGCCTGTTAAATGTTTCCTGTAGGAAACAAAATAAAAATATTTTTCCTAAATATTTGGCAGTGGAGCACGAATAGCTGTCCTTTGAAGTGGGGTGGTATTTCTGTACAGATAACCGCATTGACCCTGTTCTTTAAGGTAAACTTCTGTGTTCTGAGCACCTACCCCTGCTAAGTGGGAACAGCTGCTCCCCAAGGAGACAAGATACAAGTCAGTTGCTAGTGCTGCAGCAACATGAGTCTCAAAGCAGTCTTGGTTAAAAACAACAGAAAGGATTGAGCATGAAATGAGAACTGTTGCCTTGGCAGTTCTCACTATATTAGAAACAAACCGCCATTCTTATCCTCTCCCTACCCAACTTTAGCCACTACAAATAGAAAGGACCAAAAAACTGGCATAAGAAAATATTATATTCTATATATATGTGAAAGAAAGAGGGACAACTACATCTAATGGGCTTTTTTTGTACCTGTTCCAGAATGTTGTGGTTGTTTCCTCTTATTCGCAAGCACTAGGAAAGTCTTTTTGATCAAAAACAAAATGGAAAGACAAAGGCTAGATATGCTACAAATAGGGATCAGTAGTGTTCGTAAACCACTTTGAAAGTGTCGCATGTTCAAAGTGCCCAGATAAGATATGGTAGGGGATGACTTTGTGCAAAGGTAACAGACTTGGGAGAAAATCTTACACACTTCTTCCACCTCTTACACCCCAGCTCAAGAGCTGATGCCTCTGTAGCACCCAAGTCAGTGGTGAGGAAGCAAAGAGTTTATTTTTCTCTGAAGGAATAAAGTATAACTACTCCTTTAGTCACGCATAAAGAATCAATTAGTATCTACTTAACACTGCATTTAGCATTTGTGGTGCTCAGTATTATTTTCCTGCAAGGCTAGTATCATTAGGTTTCCATTTCTTTAATTTGGGCCTCATTGAACTTCTTGCAGTTCAGAGATTAATCAATCAAGTGGTCACCTTCAGTGACTGGATCCAAAGCCTAAAAACAACTTGGACAAGGCAACTCATCCTGCCAGCACATGCACAAAATAATTTCTGTCAAGTAGCGGTACTTCAAAGATTGCTTGGAACCAATAATACATTAAGAGATGGGTAACGGTAATCCTGTCAACCAATTAATTTGTGTAAAATATGACAGGCCCTTTGGCAGTGTCCTCTATTTGTGAGACTATGAGTTATAAACCTGTCACAAGAGCGGCCAGAGGCAGTGCAGTGAAATCTCCCCAGGGCGGGGAAGGGTGGGGTGCACACCCCAGGGCTTGTAAAGCTGAGGGGAGGGAGCATGCCAGGGTTACTGTCAGGTTGGGGTTTGGCTGAGACCCCCTAGAGCTTTTATTGCTTTAGCAAGACAGTGCTGGAGCAGCTTCTGCTGCTCAATCCTGTTGCAGGGGATTTGCAGTGTCTCAGTGAGTCGAGCCTGTGGCACTGAGGCTCAGCTGACATGCTGGGACTAACTTCTGCCCAAGAGAAGGCTGTAACCCAGCAGTGGGTGTATGCTGCTGATCCTCAGTGCAAGCCTGTTTATCAGCAGAAAACACCCTTGCAGTATGTCACTAGATGGCAATGTTACATATAGCACTAAGGGCTTTTGCCTTAACTGTACAAGCAAGATTTTAACATGGAGAGAAAGCAGTTTTTGAGCCAGTTTTTGTGGATAAAAGCACAGCAAAGGAGAAGGGAGATAATCTTGTTGCAAGGCTGTTCCCTAAAAACTGTGTATATAGTTGTGAAAGGAGAGAAGTGCTAGCAATGTTTGAGGTCAGTTGTGTTTGAGGACCATCAGTAGTTAAGAGTGAAACAGAAATTGCACTAGGTATCTATCTAGCCAGAGTTTGTGTCATACTGCTCCTTTGGGAAAGGGCAACCTGAAAGGTCTTGGCATCTGTTGTCCTTTGTGGAAGCTGATTAACACTGTGTCTAGGCTGCAACCTGTTAAAGTTTGCACAAGTTTAGTAAAACTAGACCATTCCCCTTATTTTCATGTTTGTTTGTTTGTTTTCTGTTTGGTGGGGTTTTTTGTTTGTTTTTGTTTTTTACCTCTGGAGCCAATAACTGGGGGAACTTGCTGAAGGAAAACAGCACTTGATGGAGCCTGATGTGATGGTACTGCCCTCGTGTCATGCTCAGAAATTCCACTGGTATCGAAGGGAGTTCCACAGGCATAATGCACAAAGGGCCCACGACACAAAGATTGCATGCAATGAATCATAGAGGGGAAACTAAGCTTTTCAGTCTCCTTCGCTTATCCCAGTGTGCCTGGGTATTGCACAACAGATGGGGTCGAGTGACCTCTTAATGTAAGTACAGACTAGTGCCCATTAATCTTGAAGGGAGGTAAGATTTCTTGGTATGTAAGGACTTTCCCCCCCACCCCGCCTTGTGCTGAAATACAGTGATGCTATGGGGAAATGAAGCCTTGATGATGCATTGACTTTACACAAATGGCATATTATTTTAAGATTAAAATCATATTCCCTTTCCTTTTTACTGTAATGGATCATAAAAGAGTGTTGCACAAGATGGGTCCATTTTATTTGCTGTTAAGAAGTCACATAGCTGCAAAGTTTAAATAAGTTCATATTAAGGAAACAAATTTCTTAATTCCTACCTACAATCCTCAAAGTTGGCAGCTAGAATTAAATGTTGACTTTGTGTTAACAGGGCATTTGGAAATCTATCACCAGAGTTTTCTCAAGTCTTTCTTACCAATGGATATATTTCCATTACTGTTGTTCATTCATGAGAACAAGGGAAGTGATGCTGGATGAGCTGGTGAGAAAGTTTAGAGGAAACAATAGTAATGACTCACGACTGAATTCTGGGCTTTAGAAATTCCCACCTTTCAAAGAAGGTCTGCTAAAGAAAACTCAAAGTAATGTTCTAGCTAAATCAAAATTATACTGAAGAAATACTATGGCGTGCAAAGTATTGTTCTCAGAGAGACAACCCAATCTGCTTGTACTTTTGAACTTTTTTTGGATTAATGGCATGCTAAAAATTGCTTGCCCAATCCATTGTCTTCAGAGACTGCCCTTTCTTTGAAGACTTACAGGAGCCGAATTCTGCAAAAAGCTGCCTGCTTTCTCTGGTGTTAAGTTTCTCCACTCTTTGGAGCTGTTTTTGAGGTGCTTAGCAGAATATGTTTAATACTTCAAAGGCTTAGGTCTTTAAAATGTTAAATTCAGTATAACAAGATTGTGAAAAATAGCACTGAAACAGGAACACAGTGACCAAAAGAAGAATATGCATTGTAATATGACAAGCCACAGACTGTGACGGATTTTTACATTTTAATTTTTATGCATTTTTTATCACATTTGTGATGAGGGAGTGATGTTTTCAAACACAACTCCCTCTCCCTCCAAGTTCTGTAAATGTCTTTTTCTGAGCTAATGTGCACAGCCCTGCTGGAGTTTCCCAAATTCTCCTCTTCGTGACTACGCTTGGGATCAAACTAAGTCACGTTTACCATGTGAGAAACATGCTCCTATGAATAGTGTTTCTTCTGTGTTGGAAAATGGAACAGAATTGTATCTTGGGGAAACTGAATTCAGTGTAGTAAGATTTTTATCTGCTGCTGGTATCTGTCTCTGCATATGGCTTCTGTTATGTGACTACTTAGAAGACTTATTTTCTCATGAATGCTTGTAGCTGTCATGTTAAAGGGGTCTTGTTTATCTAGGGAATTGAAGTTATAATTACAGAAGTTGTATTTTTAGTGGTGATTTGATGTGTATATAGCACTGAGAACACTAATAGGCTAAAGTTGTCTGTTAATCCGCCAAACAGAAAACATACTGTGTCATATACAGTCACTTTCATGTTAATTTATCAATGTTCATTAACTATGTCTGGCAAACTCTTTAAACTGTCATCTGGAAGAGTTGCTTTTAAATATCTATGGTGTATGTGTTCTGACCTTTTATTTTTATAGTAGAAAACATACTAAGCCTTTTTTTTTTTTACTATATGGGTATATTAATTTTACCAAGTTAACAGATATTTTGGTGGTTGTCTACTGAAAATCTTTTCAAGGCCTTGGAATATGCTATAGAGTGAGCAATTTAATAAAAATACAACCTCAGACCATGCACAGTGTAGTGAAATACAAAAGGCAATGTATGCAAATTCACAGAGCAATATTGTCTAAATATATAGACATACCATGATATTTATTAGGTGTGCAGTGGATCACTAAAATGACATAATGTTTGAGAGAGTAGCTATATGGTTGACTTCTGTGAACATTTCATTTCTGTATATCAGTATGCTTTTGGGTTTTTTTAGCTTTTACTTTAATCGTTCTGATATGTCTGTTTCTTTACCCTGTCTTTTCTTTGCCCTGCCCCTGACAGCTATTCCTATATGCCAAGCTCTCTGATCAAACACCTAAACTCAATCCAGTGGACTAGTGCAGTTTTGCAAAGGTGGTACAACAACCCCCAGAGAGGGACATCAGTATCTTCCCATCTTCCCTTGGTATGCCTATGGACCACATTTGGATACTTGGAAATTTTGTCCATTGCAGAACCAAGTTTATTTATTAAAAAAAAAAAACAACAAAAAACTTCAAAGCTTCATGGCTTTGAACTGCTGGTTCAGTCTTAAAAAATTTGTTTGTATGAATGAAGTGCATACAGACCTTCAAATGGAAACCTATAAACAGGTTGAGGTGCTATGTCATTCTTAAATTCCTAAACATTTTTCTAGTAGAGAAGAAATGAAGTAGCAAACACAAAACACTTCTTGGAAAGATGCCAATTTTAAGGAAATATTTTAGAAAATAAATTCTTAAAATGCATCTACTGTAAAACAATTCAAATTCTAATGCTTTAAAACACTACATTGTTGAGTACAGAAATTATACTTTCCTGCTTTTATATTTTGTGAGTTTTAATTTCAAATTTTCATTATAAGAGAGGCCTGGAATGTGGAAGGAGAGAACAACTGTGATTTTTTCTTAGTTCTGCACTACACAAATGAAGTAAGAAATAAGCTTTCTTCCTCCCCATGAAATAAAAGATTGAACTTCCCCCATTCTTAAGTGCAGTGCCCTCAAGTGCCACTCAGTTTTTATTTTTAAAGATTATGTACCTCCATTTCCATTTCTATACGCTACACATCATATTGTTTTGTCATCCTCATCAAGCAGCCTTCTGTGGTTCCATCAAGCTTTTTTGACTGGTCATATTTTACTGATAAATAGTTTAAGTAATCAGACTACTTTTCTTTCTGCTTGGCCATGATTTGCTGCTGAGAGTTGTACTCTTTCTCAAATACATCATTTTTACACTACCGTCTTTTTTTGCTGCTGTTCATTAATAACCTGAAATACAAAACTTTCCATTTTATCTCTACAGAAGTAGTACTAAGCTTTCAGTTCCTACATAGTAGTCCAGAGTGTAAACCCAGCCCCCTGTTACAGCAGCTCAGTTAGTGGCTCTTCTGTGCTCCTCATGGTGCTTCTCTTTTCAAAAAGATTAATTAGTGCCTATGCTGAGCTTCTGGTTCATGTGGATGTAATTAAGTAGCACGAAAGCTGGTCTATCAAGCAATGAACTGCTATAGTTTAAATAACTTGGGCTGGAAATTTATTATAGAGCTAGGTGTCAAGCTCCTAATGAAGGAAGTTACTTATTGCCTGTAGCAGATAGTCGAGCGTAGTGGGAAGATGCTTATGTTGCAAATGAAATGGTTGACCCTGTCATGGCCTAAAAACTGACCTCTGCAGCAACAATTTTTTGAGTCTCCCCTCTATTTTACTAATAAATTACTTTGTGCTGATGTGATTGTCCTGCTGCTTGTTCTGGATCCAGCTTGGGGATCTCTATGCTGTATTATACTGTAAATATATACATTATTTCGTCCCTTGTGAAATTTTTCTGTGAATCTGAGCTAAGTGTGCTAGCTGGAAGCAGTAACAGACTAATATGTACCTGAACCAAAAAGTAGAGTGGGATAGAAGCTCTTAAAATGGAATATATAAAGATGGAAACTGGTATTTTTTTTTCTGGAACTACTGAATTCTCTCTGTGGCTTCAGACCAGCTATTTACTTACTATCTTTATTTACTCATCTGTGAAAGAAGGATGATAATTATTTACCTCACTGGAAGTTTTAATGGTCCATTAGTTTATTTTCAAAGAGCTTCATGACAGCTGAAGCAGACCAGCATGCACACACACAAATTTCCAGTGGCCAGGACCTAGCAGCTCAGTTATGTTGATCCCTGCCCAAACAGCTATCTCCACTTCTTCAGCAGGGAAGCTAAGACTGGCTTCAAGATGTCCTGTCTTTTTTCCCTATGCCTGCCTCAGATTATTGTATTTGTATACATTTTTTCCCCCTGGAACCTGTTCCATGGTGTCCTTTATGAGTGTTCACAAAAACCTAACTAAACAAAACAGGTATATAGACTTGTGATCGTTATTGGAAGGCGGTCCTGTGTCCAAATGACTTTTTAACTGTTAAGTTTCCTGAAAATCCCCATTCTTTATGATGCAGTTTTTGTAGGAAAAACATGGGAGTTTGATCTACTTGCAGGGAGGGGACAACTACCAGTGACAGTAGAAAGAAGGTGAACAGTGGGGAGGTGAACTTAACAGAATAAGAATAACAACATCTGGCAAAAGTGAACAGAAGATCACAAAAAGGGCTAGATAAAGCCTGTTTCACTGTCTATGAAAATGTAAGCTGTGATGTATTAGCAAACAGGGAAGTGTTTGCCTGGCACTTGGAAATGCAGTTTTTGCAGGTGGGATGTATAAGTTCTATTGATGCCTTACAAAAGCCTGCTCCTGGTTTGTCAGAGATTACCAAAAAGCTTTGAGGCTACTAAATTAAAATGGCCTTTGTCTGTCAAATAATGGACATGCATTATATCTCAAAATATACAAAATTGCACAAGATCTAAAATAAAGTAAGGCTTTGCATGTATTTGGTAAGGATTGGGGTTTTTTTCTTTTTACAAACAGGACTTCAGGCTATAAACAAGAAAATAACAACTGGTGGATATTTGTTCTGCTACAAACAAGTTAGCAATGCCAGAAAGCTACTCTTTTAATTAAACATATTTAGTTTTGCTGGTAAATTGACAAAAGATGCCTCAAGGAATTAGATATACCTGTATATAGAAAAATCAATTCTCACAGTAAGCAATACATTATGGTACACACAGTATTGAGTAAATTGTGGTATCAAAGTAAAGCTGATTTGAGATAAGTAAGAGAAATTGCTTCTCATTCCTGATGTAATGGACCAGATACTGGGTTGTCTCATAAACATTATTTAATGAAATTGTTGTGGTTACAAACAAGCTAAAAGCTGCTGGAATGTTTGTATACAAAGGGTAATGTTTTAATTTAATTCTCCTATTCAATTTAAGCAGACCTTAGGTTCTTCCAGACATGAGAAAGATGAAGCAGTCTTGGTTGCAAGATTTTGCAACGCTAATTTACATCTTTTCATACAAAAGCTAAAAACAAATGTTCTCTTGTTTTTCTGTAATCTTTAACCCAATTGCCTAGGTAATATGACACAAGGTCCACCATCCTTCTCTCCCTGTGGGTTTTAAGGTCTTAGCGTTACTTGCAAAATGGGAGAGCAGGATTGTGCCTCAGGGTCATCTCTGTCACTCTGGACCTGAATCTTCCATGTGTTTTTTCAACTCTGAAGTATTTTGAATGTATTTGTATATTCTTGATAACAGTAGCAGGTAAAACAAGTAAAAACTACACAAACCATGATTTACAAAAAACAACTTGGAAAATAATATCCTAAGCTTTCTACTGGCAATGTTTCCATAGGACACCTGATTTTACACAATTTTAAAATGACAAGTTTCTGGTTGCCAGTTCTGTATGGAAAAGACTTGGATATTATCTGCAACTTACTCTGTATGAAAATAACTGAATAGCCTGTAGTGACAACATGCATATTTGGAACAATGAAAAATCTTCATGTTAAGAGGCAAATGGTAACTGTTTTTTAACTGTAAGATATTAATAATTAGTCCTTTCCCTCTAAGATAAAATTTTAGCTTTTTTTCCTCTGTGCATGCAGGTGTTATTCTTTTAGCCGCCTTATAAGCATGTAAGGACTATGTTCATGGATGACATGAAAAATATTTGCTTGAGTTCAGGAGGGCTAAGTACTTGAAAGAGAGATCTGTGTGTAGTTATTAAACAAAAAATACATCAGCCTTGGGATAACCTTTGAGATTAAAATAATTGAGGGGGTTCTTACTTGCACAATCTTATACACACTTGCTCAGTTCTTGATTTTTCCACTGTTGGTGATCAAGGTGCTTGTCTATATGGACCCTTGGTGTCAGCTATTATTGCTCTTATGGTTTGCCAACTATGTTCTTACTCGCCTTTTCATGTATGTTTTTTTTTGTGTAATTAATTAAGAATTTAACACATCTATAAAAACAGAAAAATCCAGGAAACTATGGCAAAATCTGTAGCTACAGACTTCTCATATAAGTGCATATTCTACTATTTAAAATTCAGCCCTCCGATAGTTTTATGTATATATGCATCACCTTCCAATTGGTGGGAAACATGCAAAAGTGTTGGGTTTGGGCTTTGGTGTTTTTTGTTTGGTTGGTTCTTTGGGTTTTTTTGGTTGGTGGTTTGTTGGGGTGTGCGTTTGTTTGTTTTTTTTTTTGCCAGAGGTTCTAGTGAAAGATTACTATCTGTGCCCTCTTGTTTTTCTTTTCTAAAGCTCTAGCCTACCAATCAGCTTGTAATATATAATCCTGGAGACAATATGCTTTACTTCTGAAATTCAGTTTCTACTCTTTGACACCTGAGATGACTTGCACACTCTTTCTCTCTGTAGCATTAAATCCTCTGCTAAAATACCTCATGGCTTCCTCTCTCTTTCACGACAGTATTGCCCCTCTCCTTCCTCCATGTACAAACATCCCTCTCCCTTACGGTGCCAGGGCGGTAGCTGCTGAGTTTGCTTTCCTTGGGGCTGCCCTAGAAAGGTAGCGGGTAGTGGCTGCTGGGTGCAGCCATGCAGGAAGCCACTTTTGCTGCCAGCCACAGCTGAGCAGTGTCCTTCCGAGTGATCACCACCCCAGATGTTAAGTCTTGCCTTTGGTCTCCCTGTGGCAGGGTACAAGGCCCCCTGACCTGCCACATCCCCTTCTTCCACGGGGAGCAGCAGAGGGTGACAGAAAGGTGTCCCCTGCTTTCCCACTGCCCCATGTGCTCTCTGCCCATTTTTCTCGCCAGGCAGTGTTGGAGGAGGGACTCAGCCCTTGGGGTGGTGTTTGCTCCTCATCCTTCCTGCTGCCTTCCTAGTGAGTGGGTGCTGGGTCCCCTGCAAGTGTCCCTTGGGTCTCATATGGCTCCTCTGCTTTGTGTCTTCATTGCTGAACCTTCCCCATACAGTTTAGAGAGTGTGTTTCCATCCTAACTGTGGGATGTATGGCTTTTTAATAATGCTTCTTCACTGTTGCTTTCTTTACAAGAAGTGTTTTGTTAAAAATAGGTATTGTAGTATATTTAGCACACATACAACATGTAGGTACATGAAAAAGCATGTAAATTTTTAGTGAAAGCACTTATGTTGTCACACTATTAATGGTGTTCTATATGTACACTGAATGTTGAGATAAAGCCAATGCTTTTGTGCTTAGAAAATATTTTGCAAGAGTCAATTGCATTATGACATTTGAGCTGCAAGCCGCTCTTTTCATTAAAAATTGAAAAAGGATTTTATGAATTTAAAATAACTTCAAGTTCTACATGAAGGCATTATTTTAAAAATATGTGCAGTCAAATATGTTTTATGATAGTAATCAGAAATGAGCACTCTTCTGTTGCACATCAAGCAACTGCATGTGAAATGCAGTTTGGACATTGTTGCAATTGGGTTTGTTTCAGATTTTGGGCAATTAAATATTTTTGAAGTGTTTTTTTTTAAATTTAACTTAATTCAGTTGAGCAAGAAACTACATATAAAATGATCTGGATTTCAAGTCAAGTGTTAGGTATGTAGAAAACTTACATCTTCAAAAAAGAGGTAACAGATGTTCTTGTTTGTTTTTTCATCGGGTAAATTAGGTCAGTAGGACTTAGATTTACTTCATATTTACTTCCTGCAAGCTCCTTACCTGCTTATGATTTACAAGCTGAGCCCTGGAAAACCCTTCAGCAGTGCAAAGTAGCAGCATTCAGTATTGGAGAATGCAAGTGTATTAGTAAAATACTTCCTTTTCTTAATCACTAGAAGGTACTTTTAAAGGCTTCCATGGCTAAGATATTTGTTGTCATTGGGTTTGGTATTTGGTAGGATTTACAGGAAATAAGTGGTTAGGACTTATTTTTTGTTATTCACATTGACTGTGTCCTTTTTCTGTATTAGATATGTTGAGGTTCACTTCCATACAGAATAATGAAGATCATAGTGGATGAAACAGTTAAAATCTGTTTTAATTTTTATGTCTATGCATTACATCCTGGGATAAAAATATGAACAGTCACCTTCTTTGTGCTTATTATAGAAGAAATAGTTCTGTCTTTGATATAACAGCTAAAGTTTAGATTTAAAATGCAAACTATGGTTAAAGAAGTAACCATAATATTAGGAATTTTATAACATCTTCTTCATGGCTTAAAGCTTTTCTCAGAGTGGTAGAAGAGGGATTATTTTTTCTGTTCTTCCTTTTCTCATTTGAATCTCAAGGCAGGTTGTGTTTCAATGCTGAGGGGACCACTGAAGACCTTTTCATCCTGAAAAGATTATATCAAAGATTTGCATGAAGCAAAATTTTCTTTCTTCTGGCCCTGGTTCTGTCTGTGTAGATTGCTTCTGAATAAAAGTATTGATATTTAAAATTGACATAGATGAACAGAATACAGGCTAGTACTTGCGTGATTACTTGTTTCCTGTGGTATCTTTTTTCAGTTATAGCTAGGGATTTAACCTTACAGCTCTTTTTTTGTTACAAATTGTGTGGCTGAATTCCCTCATCTCTTTTGTAAGTCTTGACTTTCATCATTTAAAAGGGCTGTATTTCATAATAAATCCAATTTATCACTGAAATATTAAAGTTTGCAATTGAGCCGTGTCCTGGTTTCAGCTGGGATAGTTAATTTTCTTCCTAGTAGCTGTTATAATGCTGTGCTTTGGATTTAGTATGAGAATAATGTTGATAAAACACTGATGTTTCAGTTGTTGCTAAGCAGCACTTATGCTAGTCAAGAACTTTTTCAGCTCCCCATGCTGTGCCGGGTGCACGGGAAGCTGGGAGGGGACACAGCCGGGACAGCTGACCCCAACTGACCAGAGGTATATTCCACACCATATGATGTCGTGCTCAGTGTAAAAAGTGAGGGGAATTGGCCTGGGGGGCTCTGCTCTGGGACTGGCTGGGCGTCAGTCAACAGGTGGTGAGGAATTGCATCATGAATCACTCCCTTTGTATATTTTATTATTTTATTATTTCTTTTTTTTAAATTTTAATTATTAACCTGTTCTTATCTCAACGCATGATTTTTCTCACTTTTACTCTTCCAATTGTCTCCCCCATTCTCTTGGGGGAGTGGGGACTCTTCACAGAGCGGGGAGTTAGCAAGTGGCTGTGTGGTGCTCAGTTGCTGGCTGGGGTTAAACCATGAAAAGCAGAAAATTTCATAAGCTAGAGTTTCAATGTTTGTTATCCAATGTTTATATCAACAATAAAGCTGTATAACTAAAAACTAAATTGCCCTAATGGTGAGGGATACCAGGTTTCATTATTTCAGACTTGACACAGTCTAAAACTGCTGCCAGGAACCTTTAGAGTTGCATTGCTGGTCTCAGGGTACGCAGAAGCAGTACTAAGCTCTTCCACTTCCAACTCTTGACTGCATTCCTGCTCTCTCTGACCTCACCCAACAAGCCCAGCAGGGAGACCTTGGCACAGCTGGCTGTGCAGGGGTGCAGGTACAGTGACTAGGAACATCCACAGTCTCCCAGCAAGAAAATTTACAGCTGAATTATGACAACTTCACAGGTAGAGACAGTGGGAACTGTAAACTGTGAGTCAAAGAAATTTTTCTTCTTTGGTTTGTGGTATAAGAAGTGAGCTGATGTCAAGAGGCATTTGCAGCACAACAGCCAACATTCAGCTCTCCAAAAATACATCAGTGGGACATGGCTTTTCTCTCTGCTATATAGCTTGAGGGAGCAAAGCCCTGTAGCACACTGGGACCAGACTTTCATCTCTGTGGATGTTGGTGGATTGATACAGGTAAATAATTTCTGTGCTTTAGTATATTAAGTTGTACATAGAGGGAGTGACTGTGGAGTGCAGGAAGGACACTTATTCTGTTACTTTTGTGTGAAAGATGTGTATTACAGGCTTTTGAAATAGTCATGAAATGATCTGTATGACCATCTAAACTCTTGTAAATGTTAATGTGGAAACATTAAATTCCACTTTGTTTCCCGAGGTGACCTCAATCCTTCAGTGGGAACCTGTTCAACTATTGCCAGGAAGCGTTTAGAAGATGGTTAGATGTACAAAGATTTCCCTTGACGCAGCACCGAGCTTTTGGATATGAAACTTGTTATGCAAACATGCCATAACTATCGGTCACTTGTTCTGATGATTAAAGAAAACAGAAGTGGCCAGAATCTGAAGTTGATATAATTTGCTGCTGTTGCTATTTAGCATGGCGAATGGATGGAGGTGAGGAAAAAGGAAGACTACAAATTCAAGATATTTTTTTTCTTTTTTTTCTTCTCTTCTTTTCTAAGAAGTTTCTAAGTTTTCTAACTTAGTCTTCTATCCTACACTTAAGAGAGTTTGGGAATTTGAATGAAGTTTGGGTCTGTATACATAGTTATCTACATTTTTGCTGAAATTATTGCTATATCTACAGACCTTCATATAGCCCGAGACAGCTAATAAGACATACTAGGCTCTGGAAATGGGTTTTGTGAATATGAAACCCCATCCCTTTTTTTGGGATCACAAATACTGAGAGTGCATCATCAAAAAATGGAGATATTCAACATTACTGTACTAGGGAGTTCTAAAGAGGTTTACTAATAAAATGTATCTCTTCTCCCCCCAATGCAAAAATGCAGAGCTGTCAGATTTATTTTCCCCCAAAATAAATGACAATAAATTTCTCATTCAGTAAAAAAATAAAATAAAATGAGAGTTCTTCCTTGAAAATTTCAATTTAAATCTCTGTTTTTCAATTCAAAACCACTTTTTAATCAAAAGTTTGGTTAGACTAAAACCAAAGTATTCAATTAGATTGGAATACTTTTTTCCCTGAATTTTTATTACTTTGATTTTTGTCTTTAATTTGTGAAAGGAAAACATTTTTAGAGATAGGAAATATTTCCCCAGGCAGAAAAATTCCAGCTTAACTTCAGTATCAGTTAGGTAACAATTATTAATGGATAAGCCTAAAATACTAGAGTACTGGAACCAGGGATCTCATTTGCTATATCTCAGCACTTTACAGTATATGGGAACATGTATAAATGGTCAGTGGCTTGCAAAATTTTAGGGCCCAATTATCAACTATCAAATTTCAGAACTTCTGGATCAATATATACTTTTTAAGGGGCACCCTAACAGCACTCTTGAATATGGTTCTGTGAATTACTGAATTCTCACAGACCACAGTTTGGAAGCTGCTGCTAAATATAGTATCCATTGTTTCTTCTTGCATAGGAGGATGTGAAATAGGCAGAGAAAAACTGAAAACGGTGAAATTTATCTACCTGTAAAATGGGTTAATGACATTTCCTTCCTTTTTTAAAGTATTTTGAGATCCCTTGGTGAAAAATGATGTATAAGAACAAAATAGTACTGTTGCTTGTTACTGCTATCTTGTAAAGAAATATAATGCACTTTGCTTAAGTTTTGTTAGCTTCAGACTCTCATTGCAGAGGATAAACAAGATGAAAAATCTAGAAATATCAGCCTTTTGTTACAAATAATTGCTCAGACCTTTTTCTTTGTAATGAAATAATCCCAAAGCCATGGGTTAACTATAATTTTCTACCAAAAGTCAAAATGACAAATGCCATAATTTAAAAGGCTATTTCAGTTGTGGTCTAGTGTGAGCTGAATTTCTTTCCAGAATGCATGTGATAGTTCATAGCTAGCAGAATTTTACAAAAATGCTGTAGTACATTATTTTTTTGAAGGGAAGGTTTGGTGCCTGATTCTGTCTCCTTCCTTTCTAAGGCAGCTAGAAATAAAGCAGATAACCAGCTCAGGATTTATGGATTTATTTAAGAAATCATTGTTTTTATAATTATGGTAACATGTAAGTATGTTTGCATAATTACTGTAACATGTATTAATCAGGACTAATCTTCTGAGTGCAAACTTGAATCTCATTTACTAATAGAATTAGCCCTTGAAGAGCATGTAGCTTACAGTGTAACTGGGAATTAGGAGAATTTAGTTATGTACTGTAGCTATGAAGAGACTATTCTTAAATACACCTATTAAGAACAGAAATGCTCTGACTTTGGTTTAAAAATAGTCCATGTACTTATAAGAAAGGTGGAAAAAAGTGTGGTGCTGTTGACATACTTTGATTTTTTAAAGCTTTCTGTAAATGGTAAACATCTGTAAATAATACTTGGATCATTAAAACTACCAAAAAATAAAGTTTCTTGTGGGCTGGACTAGATGATCTCAAGAGGTGCCTTCCAGCCTAAATGATTTTGTAATTCCTGTACCTTAGGAACTTTGTGTTGCTACAATAACAAAAAGCCACCTTTAAGTCATGGAATCCCTGAATAATTCAAGGAGAAGGAGACCTCAGGAGGCCCAAGCCACCTCTTAAGGTAGGCCTACCTTTGGCAGAAGGTCAGGTAGTTTAGGGTGTCCTGCTGCAGGGCAGGGCGTTGTCAGTCAGGGACATCCCACCACCCCAGCCAGGAGCAGGGCGACCATGGGTAGCCCCAGCCCCGGGCACCTCCCCAGGGACAGGTCAAGGCCAGGCCTGGATATCAGCACCTGGGTGGGGGTCAGGATCGGGCCCTGTGAGGGGAAGCAGTGTCAGACACAGGCCCATGACGGTGGGGAGGGGCTGTGGGGACAGGATGCTGGCCCCTGGCTCAGAGCCCGCAGTCCCGCATGGCTCAGTGGCGGTGGTCACTTGTGCAGGCACTGGACCGAAGTGGCTGATGAGGGCTGGAGCTGGCCCAGTCACAGCTTTCCCTTGGCTATGCTTGGCAGTCCGCCCCATGTCAGCAGCCAGAGGGAAGTGCTCAGGGCCCCAGAAAGGGTCTTCATCAGCTCACCCATGTGCTGGTGCTTTCAAGGAGACTCCACAGCCTTGGTGGCACTCCTTGTCTGCATCTACATGTCATTGGCTTATTTTAAGTGGCCATTCTTCACAGATGTCTTTTAAAAGAAGATCTTCAGGCTGCAAGATATTGCCAAGTCATAAATACCTTAGCTGTCTACACCAAAGATGCTATTTAACATGATGCTGTTAATCATTAAATAGGACTTATGGCACAGTTGATAGTACCTGATCTCAAATTCAGGAGTTTTCCCATTATAAAATTGTGTAGTTCAAGCTTGTTTGTATTTGGGTTGATTTTCTTGAAACAAAACCTGAAACTTGCTGTTTAGGCTAAAATTACAGTAATAGTGGTTACATGCACAATACCTTTGGTCCCTGACTGGTTGAGCTGTCTTTGGTTTGGACTGCAATACTCTAAATCTTAAATAAAGATTTTATTATAATGGATACAGACTCTTTGTAGTGCATCAGGTTCTTGTAGATGAAGTGAAAATTTTATAGTTACTCCATGAGATTTCTTCCACAATCTTTACTTCATACAACCATGAGTCTGTGCAGGGCGGAAGATGTAGTTTTCATCTGTAGAACCATCAAATATACTGATGATACCTGTGTTATCAGTGTCAGTGGTATGAGCATCAAATCCATTGTCCATGCTTTGGAATTTTTTCTGGAAAACTTTCAAAAGAGATAATGATGATTGTAGTCGTGCCTTTTGTTATCTTTAATGTAAAATGTTTTACTTTTATAATGTTATCTGTGTAATTTTGCATTATTTTCCAATTCCATGCATAATTTTAGCTGGAAAGTTGCTGATCAAGTAGCCTGACACTGTAGAGATGGCGTGCCTGTATTGTTAGGTGGGTCTTCTCTATGCATGTGTTCAACAGTGAATTTTTTTGTCTTGGTAATAAAATATTTTTTATTCTTGTTTGCCAAAGCAAATTTGCCAAACATTTCTCATTCAGATTGAGGATTATATTTTCTGTTTATACTAATCCGTTATCTCTGTGGAAGTCTAATGCTGTTATGTATGTGCTATTAAGGTCGAGGAGAAGAAAATAAGACTGCAGAGGTACATTTCCAGGATTCAGCTGGTCAAAGACGTTAGTATTGGTAAAAGTGCATGAAAATTACAACATCTGATCTGGCTTTTAGTTCTTACTTGGATTTGCGGGGCTGAAGTTTAATGTTCTTTTCTATTTTACTTGTAAACTCTGTATTTGATATGAAAACCTTTTTTAAAAAGATCTTAGTTTTAGGATTTGTAAAATAATTTTCAGAATCTTTGTGCTGCAAATCAAGGTTACTGCTTTTTTTAAAAAATAAAAATACAACAGTGGATTACAGTTTGAATACTTATAACGCACAAGGTTCATTTTACTAGGCTTTGCAGGGCTGAGGTTTAACATTTTTTGGTATTTTACCTGTAAACTATATATTTGATATGGAAAACTTTTTAAAAAATAAAATCAGAAACATCTTCAAGATGTCCAAGAGAATTTTCAGAGTTTTTGTGCAAATTAAGCTTACTGATCTTTCCTTTTAAGTCCCCAGCAAAAGAATAGGATTTGCTCATGTTTACAACTGATAAGGTTAATGATTTCAGATCTATTTTTCCTTTAAAATATCTGTATTTTTTCTGTTCAGAGTACTACTGTCCACAGAAGAGTACAAACTTTCTCATGCTTGCTTAAACACTTTTAATATAGTTAAGGTGCAGCCTTCAGTGATTAGCATGGTATTTCTTGTTTCCTAGAGACCAAGTGCTAAGTCTATTAGACATTTCCTGCTATTCTTTTGAATTGTAAATACTATTCTTGTAAATTGAAAAGGCCAGTGTAGGGAGATATTCATGCAATTTCCCATCTATTAAAGATGTAGATTTGAGAATGGAGAAACAATAAAATGCAGTTTTTCATAGAAATTAAGGCACACTATAGGTGGAATTTGCACTCTGAGCATTCACAGGGAGCAAATATTTGGAATGCCAGCACCAGTTATTTTCCTTTTCTCATGATCTGTTTGAAGGAAATATCAGCACATAACTAAAGCAAATGGTCAAATCCTGCTCTCAGCGATCCTGGAGGAAAGTCTGTAGCAACTCTTTTTAGAGTCAGTGAAATTATTCAGTGACATCAGTAAGATCAGAATTTGGCCTCTGGCTTTATCTTTTTAGAAAGTCCTTCAGTATACAAATGCAGATGTTGTAATTCTTAAATTAAGATATTTGGCTAGCATTTGAAATAGCAGCCGGTAAGAACACAGAGAGCTTGCGACCCAAAGTACACTGTTTGTAAGAATTAATGTTTATAGCCGGATACAGCTGATTTTGGGGCAGGAGAGAATGGAGGGAGAAGGAGGAGGAGAAGGAAGAAAAATAAAAAGTCCAGGGAGGGGGAGAGGAGGGAGAATGAAATCATGCCACGCAACCTACTGAATGTTAGCTCTGTGTGTCAGCCTGAAGAGGAAGAGGACCACCCATGAGGAGGACAAGTGAGCCTAACCTTTCCTTAAAATTCTGGCTGCCTTTGAAATGCAGCATCCTACAAAGCAGCTGCAGCAAAAAGTATTAACCAGCCTCAAGTGCAGGTATAAACTTAATGCTGTCCAGACTTTGAATGCATCCTGTCAGCTGTGTTTATAGATGTTGATCTAGAACATGTGATATTTATTGGACTTGGTTAATCTTTGCTGATGTAGGAGAGCTCAGACTTGCATGATTCTGCTGCATTTCAAGAGGGCAGGTGGTAGCTGAATTATTTCTTTCCTTAAGGATTCTGCCAGGAAAGAATGGAATTTCATTATAGCTTAGATTGCCCAGGAATATATAAAGTATTTTCTGAATTGATCTGTTTCTTGAACGTGGAGCCACAGATACTTTTACATGGATGCTGGCAATCTCTGGTGTGATTTTTTTTTTTTTTCTTAGTTCTAGCCTGATTTTTTTAAAGTTCTTACCTTATCTAGGCAGAGTTTTGAGCCCTTTAAATCATTACACCTTTATGGCTGCAGAGACCACAGAAATCTAAACCAACTTCAAATGGTTTGCCAAGAAACTTTTAGGCAAAGTACAGGATTTAGCCACATGCTGGTGAGGGCATGACTATAGCATAAACACAGAGGGGTATGCCTGTACTGTGTGCAGCTTC
>VZTV01052418.1:292-10553 GCA_013400875.1 Anhinga rufa
GCATAAACAGTCAAAAAGCAAAAATTGTACATGAGAGAAAAATTTGCACAGAGAAATGTGGAGCTCTGTCTACTAATTCCCCACCAAATAAAAAAGAGCTTTTCACTTTCTGGTGGATTTGTCTCCTGTGCAATGCAAAGAGAAATATGAGACTCTGAAGGCAGAGATGGATATTTGCATGCAAAACAGTGGTGCTTTAAGAAGTTTTTGCCCTAGGGTCATCAGAAGGTAAATGGGAATTTATGCTGGTGAACAACTTCTCATTAAGGTAAAATGTGAAATAAACCGTGAATACAGGACAGAGTGGAAAAGATAAAAATCGTAATAACACTCAAGGAAATGTACCCAGTCCTAAACTAAAAAACAAAACCATTATGTTCTTACTCTGATCATGAAGGCACTGGCATGACATGGTTAGTGGGACAAGGGGCCAAGACAACCAACCTTTCATGGAAAGTATTTTCCAGCCAACAAGGAAGTTCCCATCTGAGGGCAAGATGAAAAAGACCCTTCTCCTGTCTTCATTCAGTTCCTGGTCTGAAGTTCCCTTTCCCTCAAAATCCAGACCAAAAGAAGATCTGGATATTCTGTTCTCTTTGGGAATCAGTAGTTACAGAAAACATACAAGACACTTTGCTATGTAAGGAGACAAGAGAATTAAAGAAATATGCGTAACATGGCCGTTTCCTACTGTCAACAAGGAGAGAAATTCTGTGAGAGACAGCGGATGCCAAACACTTTTCAACGCTTGATATGTCAGCAAGGTTCTGGCAGGTGTCCTTAGGAAAACAGAGCACTTGTCTAAGCATGTTCAATACCCCCTTGGGAAACACTGTTTTCTCAGACTTTGTGAAGCACCCAGTGCATTTTCACTAGTAAATATAACTTTTTTCATAGTAGATAAATGCCTGAGATTTACCCATTGGAGGTCCTGATGTTAAAAAAAAAATAAAAAGAGAGAATACAACTTTGCTGCTCTGAGAAGCTTTGGGGGAAATGAGCACTTCTGCACTAAACTTGAGTAAAAGGTAAACTCTCTGGAAGGGATATTACCTACTGCAGCTGGTCAGAGTACAACACAGTGTACTGCAGAGTACAGCACAGGCTGTTACATCTCCTCTGACAGGAGAGAGGGGGACACAAGGGCTGGACTGTGAAGGGAACACCTACCTGGTGTGGGTGCGTGACCAGCACCCCAGGAGCAATAGCATGCAAAGACAGGCAAGGGACATAGGATACAAACTGAAAGAGTTAAATGAATCCATGTTCCAGAGTAAAGACTTCTGAGAGTGAGCTCAAACTAAGTGGTCTCCAGACACTTTCAAAAAGGTCTGGGCACAGATCCCCTGCACCATCATAGCCAAGACTGAGGTTTATGCATCCCACTTGCTAACAAGTGGAGTGTTAATATACTCAAGAAGAGCAGGAGGAGCATCAGACTTAAAGTGTGGGTGTTAAAAAGTTTCATGTTTTTATTTAAGGGAGGCCAAGGTTAGCTGAAATTACCATAAACCACTTTTGCCACTGCCAAAAGGGACCTGTCAACTTTCCCACCTCCGCCTGTAAGAACAGAGAGATTATTTTTCCAGCTACAAGTGTACCATTTGCAAATTAAATATAAATGAGGAGATATTTGATGGTTCAGCCACTATCTTGATGGCATCTGACAAAAGGCAGGAGACAAAAGTCCACGTTAGATTATATGCTTGACAACTTGAATTTTTACACAGGAAACCCCAGAATGTGTTTGGTTTAGTTGGCAGCTAATTAATTAATCTTAATTAATGACATTAATTAATTAAGACCAGCAACACAGTCCCGTCCCTTATTATCAATATAAGAAAGATCTCTAAGAACTGCCAAAACTTAGTGGTCATGAGTGCAAGGAATTTGCAGGGAAGTTCAGGTTTAGACACGCTAGTCCCACCTATCCCAAACCTAACAAACATCTAATAATAGCACATCTCATTAGAGAAATAAAATCATGGAATCATACTCTGATCTCCATTTTGGACTCTTAGGCACCAAGATAACACCAAGAAAAGCCAACACTGTCTTCTGGGGACACCTGAAGTCAGTAGAGAACTTAAAAGTGTGGGCATGGTTAAAAAGCAGCCATGCAGGGTACACATCAGAGTGTGGGTATAGAAGGAGAAACATGAAGCAAAACAAAGTTGATCAAGTTCGTAGTTCTGAGAGCTCTTAGCACTCCTTCATGAGAATGGCAATGCAATTATTTATGCCCAAACACATTATGTTGAACTCTGAGGTCAAAACAGGTATCTCAGCGTTGATGGAAGGTAGCGGTGTCGTGGGGTGCTGAACTGTTTTGCCCAGAGAGGTCCAAAACTGGAAACAGCTGCATCATCTTGAGATTTCTGATTCCTAAACATTAAAAGGTTGAGACAAATTATCTTTCCACTGTCCAGTAACACAAGGAAGACTGCTTGCAAGGATGTTGCAGAGACTCACATTACAGGCTAATTAACAGATTTGGTGATAAGTATTTTGGATTCTTATGTTTATTGCTAATTTCTGATGGCCTTATGCTTAATTGGGAAAGGAAGATGAGTGAATTATCTCCAGGAAGGTACAGCAGGAGCTAATTGAAGCTGGTTGTTACGTTCTTCAGTGATTCACACTATGTGGTATTGACTAAACTAAAACTCAGATATTGAGTGGAGCGGATCTCTGTCAGATTCTTTGGCTCAGCCATTGCTCAGAGAAGTATATGCTTCTTCTATAGCACACCTAAGCAAGATTATTGTTTTCTTTCCCTTTAACATTGTCTGGATCAGCTGCCTAAGCTTAGGACCGTTGCTACTTTGGAGAACTGGGCTGGTAAGTACACACAGAAACAGGGAAGAAACCTGAAACAACTGTCCTCACCAAACTAGCTTAGTTTTTTCTTGTTCACTCTGTTTATCCCCTTCTTAGCTGATCGACCTTGTCCTGCACCTGCCTTTCAGACTACAAGGGTTTTAGACGAGAGCTCATATGTAGCTTTCCATATTCTGCAGAGATGATAAATAAAAAATACATAATAATGAATATAACAAGAATTAGTATCAATATCTCAATAGACACTGTAATCAGCACTACACCACTTGTGAGTTAAAAGTTTTTACAGTAAGTGAAATGAGAAGAATGAAGTCATTATCTCTGTTATTACATTTTCCTTCCACTTCCAGATGTATTCTCTAATAAAATCCTAAACAAGGTGCAGGCATGCACTAGTCTGTCATGCTACTGTTACGTTGCCAAACAGGTAGCATGAATTTCCCTCAGCAAGCTATAAAAAGTGCAGAAGTCAATGAAACAGGATTTATGGTTAGAGAAAGAGATTACAGAATGAGACTTAAGCACATGCTTAACTGCTTTGCTGAGCTAAGGTGTATATGGAGACACTGATAACTTTAACATTTGCAAAATCCTCCATGATAGCAAACCACCATTAACCCTAAAATGGTTATATCAAATGACATCGTGATGCCAGCAGCTTATTAACAGAGCTTTTGTTTTTAATGGAAACAGAACTGCTTGTTTACTGTATCCTACTTCACATCTTGTAAAGGTGTTGGTTTCTATAATTTTGTTGCATAGATAATTTAGACTAATACCATTTTTTGTCATGACAACTTAGTTCTGTAAGATAGTACTGTACTTTTATTCTTAAGGAATAGATAATGAACTTCAAATAATGTGTAAAAAATATATGTAAGGGTTCAAATTCTCATCTTTTTGAGGACAATAGATGAAATATTAAAAGGAATATATTTAAATAATAATTATTCTCTGGAGATGGCACAGATCATTATTTTTTAGATCTGATATTAGAATAGACTATAGATGCAGTATAGAAGCAGTTTTTCATACCACGGCAGTTTACAGTTGTTGTAATAAGGCAAGTTAAAGTGGGGAAAGTGGTACAATTGCATGCATGGCTTTGCAGCTCTAGGTTGCTGATTCATATCCAGGTCAGATAACTAATAGCAGGAATTCATTCTCAGAAATTCTAACTGATTTTGGTACTGTTCAAGACACTTAAATAATGAAAAAGGTGACAGTGTAGTGTTTATTCAGTACTTTACCATTGTAAATTATTGTATATGTTATAGATTCAGAATAAATCAATCCTCTCATAAATTTGATCTGAGATAACACATAATGAGAAACCCTCCAACAGTCTTTATATTCTGTTATTTAGTATGATTATTTTAAGTATATATGGCCAGACTGTCTCCTGCATCAACACTCCTCCACACACAAACTCCCTGATCCTCCCTAATCCTTGAGGTGTTCCTCAAGCTGATCTAGCTCTATGGTGCTGCCTATGGATCTGAAAGGTATCAGATCCCAGCAGTGGTTGGCAGCTGGACTTCAGCCTGCTGTGTCCGCAGTCCTTTCCTTCCCAAAGCTCACACATTGAGGCTGGACATCTTTGCTTCCCCAGGCGGGGAGTTCCAGCTACCTGTGACCACTCTGACCGGAGTCCTGGGAACTGGGTCCATTGACCCTACATGTAATGAAGATCTAGTCATAAAATACTGCCTTTAAAAAAAAAAAAATGAAGTTATTTCATGAATGGGGAACCACTATTGATTTGCCAGCATGGCCTATGTTGTCTGAATATTTAACTACTCAATCGAAGGTACTGGCATCCTTTGCTTGAGACATATGAGACAGATTGCTTCCCCAGGGTATCTCCTCCATTTATTTCAAATTTCCTCTTGATTCCTCCAGATAATGTACATAAAATCTACACTATATATACACTCTCCTTTTCTGCAAGGGCACAGATTTGATCAAAACACCATTTCATATTTCTACCTTTCTATCTGGTCAGCCTTTCTTCCAATAATGACTAAGAAGTGCAAGATGATGTATAAGAGAATCACAGCATCGCTGAGGTGGGAAGGCACCTTTGGAGATTGTCTAATCCAACTCCCCTAGTCAAGCAGGATCACTTACAGCAGGTTGCTCAAGACCCTATTCAGTCAGGTTTTTAATATCTCCAGGGTGGGAGAGCCAACCTCTCTGAGAAACCTTTTCCAGTGTCTGACCACCCTCATGGTGCAGAAGTTTTTTCCTTATGCTTAAATGGCATTTCCTGTGTTTCAGTTTGTGCTCATTGCCTCTTGTCCTCTCACTGGACACCACTGAGCAGAGCCTGGCTCCACCCTCTTTCCACCCTCCCTTCAGGCATTTATGTACATTCATAAGATCCCCCTGAGCCTTCTCCAAGCTGAACAGACCAAGCTCTCTCAGCCTTTCCTTGTAGGACAGATGCTCCAGTCCCTTCATCATCCTTGTGGCCCTTTGCTGGACTCTTTCCAGTATGTCCATGGCTCTCTTGTACTGGGGAGCCCAGAACTGGGCACAGGAGTCCAGATGTGTCTCACCAGTGCTGAGTAGAGCAAGGATCACCTCCCTCAACCTGCTGGTGATGTTTACCTGCTAGGATGTTGAGTAAGATGCTGGTGGCCTTCTTTGCCGCAAGGGCACAGTGCTGGTTGATGATCCACTTAGTGTCCACCAGGACACCCAGGTCCTTTTCTGCAAAGCTGCTTTTCAGCTGTTCAACCTTCCAGCCTGTCCCTGGTGCATGGGGTTGTTTCTTCTCAGGCGCAGGACTTTGTACCTCCCCTTGTTGAACTCCACGAGGTTCCCACCAGCCCATTTCTCCAGCCTGTCAAGGTCCCTCTGAATGGCAGATATTGGGGTGGTTCAAGGACAAGGCCCTACAAAGGCAACCATCTCTAGGTGGCCCTACTTGAGCAGGGGGGGTTGGACCAGATGACCTCCAGAGGTCCCTTCCAACCTCAACCATCTGGTCATTTTGTGAAATGTGAGGCTTCTTCCAGCTGTCTGAAGAAGGCACCTCATCTACTTCTTCCTGTTCAGGTGGTCTGTAGCAGACACCCACCACAGTGAAACTCCTCTTGGCCTGCCACCTAATCCTGACTGATAAGCTCCTAGCTGGATCACCATCCATCCCCAGTATCAGTTCAGTCCTGCTGCTCTCTCAAATAATGGGCAACTCCCTCTCCTTGCCTTCTTGGCCTGTCCTTCCCAAAGAGCCCATATCTGTCCATTGCAGCACTCCAGTTGTGTGAGCTATCCCACCAATTCTCTCTGTGATGCCAATGAGGCAACGAGGCAACTGTGCACAGACCTCTAATTCCCTCTCTTTGTTCTTCATGCTGCACATGCACCTGAAAAAGGCACCCCATCATGCTGATTTTCCAGACAGAGTGAGAGCTTCTTACTTTCTTTGTCTCTGATGCTGCCCACGCTCCTTCACTTGGTGACACAGACCCTCCACCAGCGCCCACCTTCCAGGGGCAGGGAGGGAGCCCACCTCCTGCTGCCCCAGCCCCAGACAGCTGCATCCTCCCTCGGAAGCTCAGTCTGTGTTGAGGCCTCTGATGTGCCCGGGTAGCTGCTCCAGCAACTGCTGGGGACCATGCCCTGCGGGACCACCACTGCAGAGCACCATTTCTGGTCCCGTTTCCTGCGACCTTCTGCACAAGTGGCTGCCCAATCTGCTGTGCCTGCTGGCTGCCTCTGTCAACTGCACGCTCAAGTAGGGAGAAGGAAGGTTTCTTGAAGAAGCTGAAGCTGTCTGGAGCTTTCCATAGGACTGGTGTGGATTGCACAGCAGAAAAAACCTCATGCCATAGGATTTAAAGCAAAGTAGCTGCACTAAGCCACACTACAAGACCTGTGAACTTGCAGCTGGCTTAGAGGAAGTTCATCAAAGCAAAAAACTGAAGAAACAGGGAGAAAGGAAGTGACAAGCAGTAGGCCAAGGAACAGCAATCTGGAGCTGAGGTTTGGAAAGGGATGACTACTGTGCTTCAAAGAGACAGCAAGGCAGTTTCAAGCCACAGTGTTGGTAGAGAACAAAGCTCCTGTACAAATAAACAAGTGCTGACATTAGTGAATGAAGAGAGTGATTGTAAAAAAGAAAAATCAAAAACAAACCCTGAAACAAATTCCTCGTCATTCTTACTGGGAATGTGGTAAGAGCTCCCTTTTCTCTCTCAAGGCACTTCTGCACAACATCTCGACAGGCAATCCCATATACCCCTAACGACAATTTGAAGATTGGCACAAAAACAGCAAGAAAAAAGGGGTTGTAAATGGCAGATCTGAAAGATGCTTTCAGCATCCAACGGAGTAGTTTTTCCCACAAACCACTTGCCAACATCCTGACACAGAAACACCTCTATATTTATACAGTATGTGATTTATATCTTGCCAATTGCAATATACGTCTCTTTAGGGATGGCTTCTATCCATACTGGCACCAGCAAAGAGCTCACAATATTTCTGCTCTTCAGAGATTAAAAAGAAAATAACTATGTGATGTGTCAAAGAGAGGTAACAGAAGCTGGATATATGTCAACAGAAGCCTTTTAGCACTAAAACACAGACAAGGTACCTGATATGCAAATCATTCTGAAATTCGTTACTTTTGAAGATAAAGCATGCAATTAGAAGCTTTTTCTTCTCTTTATGGGATGATTTATAACACTACTTTTTTTAATAAGACATTGTGTAAACACTTTTTCTTCTTATGGGATTTTACAGCTAAAGCAGTATGCAACTAATACACACCTATCATTTTCCTGTTACCTTTATCCAGTTAGTCACCCGACTGCTGTGTGGCAAATCCTGTGGGACAGTGCAGAGACAAGGGGCAGTCTGTGCCCACCACAACTTCACCCAATCAGACAGAGCCTCACACGTGTGTAAAAAAAGGAAATATTCTTCCTATTTCATAGGGAATTAGAGACGGTCAGGATTTTTCTTGCTTTTGTTGGAAAATGCCAACTCATCAAAATCAAATCTATTTTTAGGAAGGATCTTTGAGAGTCTTCTGATTTGGGGCAGATGTTTGAAAACGCTGGAGAAAATTATTTTAATTTATTAAATCGAATCTCAACATGTTCTTGTGGACTGTATTCAAAAGGAAACACATACAGAAAGTTAAGTTACCCAATACATATACCGTGTTTGACTCCGATGCTATTTAGAGTAACGTGCCCCGCATTATTCAAATGCAAACCTTCCTTTTGAAGCTGGGCCACTTTCCAGCAGGAATACAAGAGTCATGGGAGTGGGTGGGAATACTAGCAAGAAGACTAACAGCCCTCGCTCTGAGTGCTCTGGATATGTACTCTGCTTTCTAAAGATACTTGCTACAGATACAGTTTATTCTGCTAGTTCGCAGAAACTGTGGGCTAGTTTCACACCTTCTTTCTCCTGTGTAGAAAACAACCAGCACTGAGAACGTTAAAAGAGTTATGTAGAGAAACCCCAAATACAGCATTATTCTGTGGCTCCGTGGTTATGAACCTTAAGAGGGACAGATTGATGGGGGAGATCCTTGGCTTTTGTTCCTATCAATGACCGTTCATGTACTGTACATTAACATATATTGGATAAAATACACTACATGGGGAGGTGCAAGGAATAAAAACTCTGGTTTTCCCCTACCAGCGCCAAGTTCAGGTCCTGATCACTAACTTGCCTAGTGGTATGTGCAGCTCTTTGCCCTTTCCAGCCCTGTGAATCCTGGATTCTTCCCTGTGCAGACTCAAAATCTCTGCCAGCAAGGTGCTTCCACCTTTTTGCACACCCTTTTTGCTCACCCCCCTAGATCCTGCCTCAGGGGAGTCAAAGGAACGTGAGCAAGGGTTTTCAATGCCTTGAGGAGCAGATCTAACAAGCAGCAGTTACATACTTATAAGCAAAGGGGGTCTACTCAGAGCAGCAGCTACTGCTGCATTTTGCAAGAGGCCTGTGTGACCTTCTTCCCCAGTGTTGGGCACTTGGAGAGTCAGTGAGGTACCCAGGCTGGCCTGAGCCTGTTGTGAACATTACCTTAGCAGAGCTTTCCACAGTAGCAATTTCATACTTAAAGCCTAAATTTTACCTGAATCCCATTTTACATTCTGGAGTCCTTCCTGGATATGGCTCACGAGCACCAAGCCAGCCAGCACTGCACTCTAGGATCTTTGGTTTAACTGCAGAGGACACAGCTCTTTCTTTCTGTGCTATCACACAAAGCAGCCATCCAGCCTGGTGGAGATCCATACAGTTGTCGTTATCCCCATGAGCAACACTCAGCACATTGTGTTTTCCAAGTGCCCTACAAACGCTTAACAGTAACTAGCCCTGTGTGTAAGCTGCGGGTTACCTGTAAAATACTCTGCGACTTCAGCAACAGCGAAGGTATTACTCTCACACAAGGAGAGGTTTAATTCACTGTGCCCTTTCCTCCTCTTACCCCCGCCCTTGCTCTCCCTACCCCCAACTTCTGCCTCTCCTGTCTTTGTTATTTAAGGTTATGTGAGTTTTTCGAGACTTGTTTTAAAGCACCAATGTTTTTTTAGGGTTTCAGACTATATGGGTGGGTACACAAATTAAAATTGTGAGAATAACTAATATAATAGAACTGAGAATAACTAATTTTTCACTGCGCTGGCAGTTCTGAAAAATGTGGAGAAAAGTTAATTTGACTCACAGCAAAATGGTTGGTGCCATTTTCAGGTTTTATTTACATTAAGAATATAATTAAAATACAGACTTGAAAACATCTCTTTAGAAAATGCTACATGAAACAGTCATTTTAACAAATGTATTTAGTTTTTTTAATTGAAAAAGATTTGCTGAAAAAAAGCTGTAATAGTGTAAAGAATGTCAGCTGACTTAAATCTGCATTTTTGGTGAAATGAAGTTGGCATTGGATTTTTGCCTGTGTTTATTAATCACTCCTTACAGAACTAAATGAATACTTTTTATCATCACAGTTTATAGTGGGAGAACTAAACAGAAAGATCTAAGCAGTGTTTCTTGCTGAAGAGAGAACAGTCTTAGGAGCAAGGACTGAATTTCAAGAAACCTTAGGGCTTCGATGGACGGCTTATCTGGTATTTAGCAATGGTGCCAGCAGTTTGCCTGTACCTCTGCTTGTGGTTTCTATCTACCAAGCGGACACTGAAAGCAGCTCAACTTCAGCGTGACAGCAGGATGAACACCTATCAGTTAGAGTTTATGTTGAAACATCAGTCCTGAAACCACCAAAGCTGAGAAGCTGATGCGTGTTCACTTCAGCCATCCCTGCTCCATGCACGATAACTCCTGCAGAGGAAAAGGGCAGGATTGGAAGGGATGTTACTGGTTTAAATGCCTCGGCAAGAATTCTTTTGCCAGTGCCCTTGTCTTTCAAACCACACTTCTTTATCTCTAC